>VZTU01009320.1:146416-235816 GCA_013400835.1 Zapornia atra
GGCAGGCTGGGCTCTGGACCCTTGCCGGGCAGGCTTGCTAGGATAGCCATCCGGCCCACGGTCCTCTCGGCCCACCCGCTGCGGGCTGGCATCGGGGGTGGAGGCTGCCTGCCCATACCTCCTCTCCCAGATGTGGTGGAAGGCTGCCCGAGACCCAGCATGGACCTGAAATTCAAGCAGTGAGCACCCCAGCAAAAGGGGTCTCTCCACCAGCCTCACAGCCCCTACATAGAGTCATGACAAGGCCTCTGAAGACAAAGTGCTGCAGTCATGAGCAGTTCTGCTGTTCAGGTCATGGAGGGCTTCAGGTACCATGGCCTGCTTGATAATTAGGGCGGGACTCGCCTCATCTCATGCAAGTTTGGTGCCACTCAGGTTTCCTGTCCAACCGTGCTGGTTTACACACCCAATGTAGGGCTGTGATGGCAGGGGCACCCCTGTACAATCCATTTCTGCACTGGTAGGGGGAAGCAAGGCCTCTGGAGATGGTAGGGTGGGCAGAAGATGACAAAACCTGAGGGGAAGGGGCCTCCACAGGTGGCCAGCCCATCCCTGCTGTAGCTGGGACAGCTCAAGAGTCCAGCCAGGGCCTTGGCCAGCCCAGTGATGTCATGTGAGGCTTGTGGATGCCAGGTTTAGGTTACAGGTCAGAAGCTGGAAAGCCAATTACCCTCTCCTGGAGTTTTAGGATAGTATCCTGTAGTGTTGAGACAAAGTATCCCAAGGAATTAGTGAAAAATGTCATAAGGGATGGATTTCTCTTTATAGTAAATCAGTCAACAACAAAACAAAAAGGTCTGAATATGACAGCAACAGTCATGTAAATAAAAACTCCAACAGCAAGAAAATACTGAATTTATGTGAAGTATGAATTCCTATTTTAGAATTGCTAAGAATCAATATATTACTGAAATCTAAACGCCACCCAAGGAAAATCAATAAAGCTCTCTGTACTAATAAAAGTTCTGCAGCTTTGTGCCCAAGTATTTTGCATATAATTATCAGTTGTATGACACCCTGATAGTGCACCTAAGAGACTGTTCCTTTCATAAATACAAGTAAAGCACTGAAATGAATGAAAATATTTTTGGTGCCACTTGTAGTTCATAGAACAGTGTAAGTTGATGTAAGAATCCAAAGCTTGTAATGTCTGTTGTTAGTGTCTGCATATTTAGTTTTGCATTAAATTATTTGTACAGTAAATCATTGCTAAGCTCCTTTTTGACTAAACATGCTGGTTGAAACTTGAGGCTCTACATTTCTAGAAGGAAGTAAATTGAAGTGGAAAGAAAAGTATGTTGAAGAAGCAAACTTGAAATAAGAAATTACTTTGCCAGAGTACTTTGAGGATGTTGCTACATAAAAATTGATCCAGAAGGATCAAGACAAAAGGTTTAAATCTTGATATTATTAAGTGTAGTATGTGACAGAGCTATTCATTTTTACTAAAGGTACTCTTGTGTTACTGAGACAAGAATTTAGCCCTAAAATTTAAAGAGCAAAGGTAGTTTGTAGCCATTCGATATTAACATTCCAACCCAGTCTGTTTCTCTGGATAACTTAAGTAGAAACACTAAACGACAGTAGAGCAAATAAGCAAGCAGAATGCAGTTTGCAAAAAGAGCGATGCATCCTGTACTGCCCCACTGCAGGCATGGGGTGACAATCTGAGGTGCAAGGCGCTTTCCCCAGCATCACAAATGTCCATCAGACTGGTGCTCCTGGTCCCAAATGAGCCACGTCAGAGCTAAGTCAGCAGACTGCCTGAGCTGCAGCGCAGCTGTGTCTGCAGCTGCCCTAACCCCATCACATTTTCAGCTGTGAGGCATCTCCCCGGCTGTGTAACCTCAACTGTGTGCGGGGCTGTCCCGAGAATCAGAATTTGGAAGTACTCTAGCACCCTAACAATAAACTATTCCATATAACTGACGTATTTTATATCCAGCTGCATATCTTTAACATCTTTGATGTTCTCATCCATTGTGACATGATGAAACTATTTGAGCCAATGCAAAAATATTTTGCGTTGTTTGAATTAGTTAAAATGTCACTTTTTGACATGGGAAGAGCAATGAGAACAGGCTTAGCCATTGAAAAAACATGCTTTCACCCTCTACCACTGAGCTAAATGTTAATTGTGATCCACTGCAGATCTACGGGCAGCAGGGATGGAATTAGTGTATCCAGTTAGGAGTATAAAAGCAGCATCTAATTGACTCACCAAGTATCCCATCTTGTGTACGGTGACTACCATTTACTCTGTATCCCAGTTCAGTGTATATTATGGATGTCTGGCTCAAAGGTCTGGATTCTTAATTACAGGCATTTCTACAAATAAATATATTTAAAAATCGTAATTGATAATGTATTCGCTCTATAAACGAATTGGCATTAGCTGGGAAACTGCCCTTACATTCAATCCAGTTTAGTTGACGGGTCAATTATAGATAGACAAATAAGAGTCACAGCTCCTAAAACCATCCACTCTGACTTCTCACATTACACAGGCTATTGAATTCCTAGAACTAATTCCTGCTCAAAATAGAGTAAAACTTTGAGGAAGCAACCAGTCTTGATTTTAAGATGTCCTAAAGAACTGTTTTTACTAAATTCCCTACCAAACACTTGTTTACTTCTACCCTTACTCGATGGTCTTTTCAGCCTCTGGACCTTGTTACAATATTATAAACTATTTTGAAAAGTTACAAGCTTTTTTTCTCTCTACATCAGTGCTTGTAGACATTGGCAAAATTGAACAATTCAGCATTTGTTTGTGAAAGCTGAAAACATAACATTATATACTCCAGTAGTGAAAACCTGGCCATGCTGAAGTCAATGACAAATTCCTACGTTTTTTAATGAAGTCAGGATTTCTTTTTTGTGTCAAATAACAGTATGTCTAAATAAAAGAAGGTTAACAACTCACACACATTATCAGATCACTTCTAAACTATACCTTGTGTGGAGTCATAGGCTTAGAGAAGCCTATGGCATAGGTTCACGGATGAGAAGCTTGTGAAGAGGTTTCTTTTTGGGGGAACCAGCTGGGATGATGGCAAATGTTATCACACTCCTGTTCCACATTATCACCCTTGTTGAACAGCTGACAATTTGATTACGCCTCAGGTAATGAGGAAAAATTTGAATTTCAGTAGCTCTCTTTTTTTAATAAACAGTCATTTTGGTTTAAAAATAAAAATAATAATTTACTAAATAGGCTTTATTCCACCCTGAAAAACATTGTATTCCAAGAGATAATGCGTGAATTTATTCACAAGAGTGATATTCAGCACCGGCCTGCAGCACCATTCAAACCCTCCAGGAGAAATTCAACCAGCTGCCTGCATAGCTTTTAGCTTACTTTGGATGTTTGCAAGAAATAAAACTGTTTTGATAAGTTATTAATGAAAACAGTTTTGTAACTACTTTGTTAGTGTATTTATCCCGTCCCCTTTTTTCTGTATTTATACAAAACCTGTAAATAAAACATAGACTTTTGGCTTTCCCTGTTTGATCTGTGTTTTCATACCACGTTCATCAGATAATCAGGACTTGGCTTTTTACAAATCAGACTGAATGCCTAAATACTGTTTATTGTGAAACACAGGCTTGTTAATCAATTTATGAAGATTCTCAAGGCTTTAGCCATATAAATATGCATGCAACTGCTGAATAAATAGCCAGCACCAGGGATTTTCAAGCAACCAGAGAAAAGACTGGAGTGCTCTCTCTCCCCACTGCTCACAAGAAGAGCGGAGGAGTCTGTAGCCCGCGGGACGTGCTGAGGACCTGGCGGCATTGGGTGATAAAATGAGGCTTTGCTGGATAATACCTCACATCTGGAGACTTGTACTTCTCATCTCCTCTGTCTTTTTTTAACTTCCGTTACGTCTGTTTTAAATATGAAAGACGATGGCTCATGAAAGGATGTGAAGTAGGGTATAGTTTTAAGAAAGTCACAGAACAAAGTGTCGTGCCTGCTCTTTGAATTTCTCAAAATTAAGGAGTCTTTAGAAGCAAAGCCGTTCACCTTCACTCACAACCTTGGAGCCGCTCTACGGAAAGCCGTGCCCATTTGACAGCGAAAGATCCATCCCTGTTAGTCACTTTTAGTTAGGCTTAATCACTTAATCTTCCAGAAACCGTACCGCTGAACCACAGACTCCGTTCTCCAGGAATGGCTGCACGCCCTGTGCCCTAAGCTGTCTTTCTCTGTTACGTGTCACCGCAGAGTTTAGCCAGAAAGGTTCTGAACTTGGAAAGGGAGCGGGGAGTCACTCACAAAGACACAGGGCCCCGAGCAAACTGGAGGGTGAGCTAGGAATAAACAATAAAATCAGCTACAGGGTATGTACAAGGAACAATCATAGGCCAGCAGCCTACGGGGAGAGAAAGGACGAAGGAAACTGTGTATAACCTCTCTATATTTAATGCAATTATTTCTAGGGAGTCCTGGTTTACTAACCTTGACTTTTTGTCATCTCTTTTTTTTATTCACAAAAAACCTATTGGTACCATCAGCTTCTTTCATCCGTCCAGCGCTGGTACGGACAACAGGATAGCTAGGGCATCTGTAAGCATGTTGCATGCTGCAGTTCAAGTAACAAAAATCGCAGAGTAAGCTGGTTTAATTTGTTTTGTGAGTATATTTCCCATCTCACCCTCAACTCAGGCCTGCTGTAGCTAGGCAGCTACTTCTGGTATCTTGGCAGTTTACAGGTAGTGTGAGTTCAGAGATTTGCACCTTTTCAGCAGGTGAGTGCAACCTATGTTATTCTTTGTGAACCAGAGATTAAGTATGAAGGTAAAAACTCAACAGGAGCTTGGAAATGCAGTCTTTCAAAGGGGAAAACTGCCATTAACCACTTTTAGGAAATAACCTGCAAGGTGGGAATTCAGGGATGACAATGAGTTCAGAATTCAGTAGGGGCTGCAAGCATGGCATGTCACCGGTGTGTCTCTCAGGCTGGTGTGCTCCCAGCTCCCAGCCCTGCAGGGGCCTGGGCCTGGCATTCAAATTCTGTCCTCGTGTTATCTTCCACATCTATGCCATGGATTGTTGACACGTTGACAGCATTGACATTGCCCAGTACTGAAACACAAACAATAATGCTCTAAAGATGTCCTGGCTCTGTTGATAGTCAGGCTGTTCCCAGCCAAAGAGGACTGGCGGAAATGGAGAAGCCGGGCAACCCCATAGAGATGTCTGTCTCTTCTCTTTAGAGGCATTTGTGATAGTAAAAGACCCAGAGATTTTGAAGGAGGTTCCTCATTTTTTTCATGAAAGGAACAAACTCTTCGCTGCCCTCACTCATCAGATACCTCCTCCAACATCCCTACTGCAAGTTTTTACAGGGGAGAGTGCAGACCTAGAGGAAGAAGCAAAGTTTCAAGTTTTCTGCTGAGTATATGGAAGCCATTTGTTTGGGTTAAATATATTTTAATCCACTCATTTGAAGTTTACAAGCATTTTTAGTATGTCATTACAGAAAACCTGTACACAAATTTCCAAAGACAAAAAGTGACAGCAGCACAAATGTGGTTTCAGGAACATATCATGGTGACAGAACTGGATGACTGTAGGGAACAGGCAAGGGCAGCTGTTAGGTGTGAATGTGACACTCAGCACTCAGATGCTTGCAGTTCACAATTTGCTTTTATCAGAATCAGCAACCTCACAACTGCCATTCTGTGTTAACTCCAGCCTGCCCCTGGCAGACCTGCATTAACCTTTGCTTATGGAGCCACGGCAGGACTCAAGCAAATAAAAAAATAGGACATGTCAGATTCTCCACTGGTGTAAATCAAGCATCTCTCCACTGACTTTGAAGGAATGGCACCTGCTCGCTCAAGTTGAGGATCTTACCCGGTGCTACTATAGCATCATTAAGTTGACACATTCTTCCCCTGCCTCTCCTTTTGTCATCTAGCTGCAACTTTTCTGTGTTGAAGACTAGAGGAGGGTCTTTGATCCTCTGATAACTCCTTGAGGCTCCCTAAGATAATTGGCCAGGACATTTCCTGAGTTATCCAGGGTCACTTTATCTGCCCTTTTACTCGGAGAGGAATTACAAGCAAGAGAAGAGTCTTGGAGCTTCACAGATGCAGATGACCTACATGAGTGCTGCCATGTGTAGAGGGTCAGGCTCCCCTCCTGACATGACGGACACCCCATTGCCACCAGGCCAGGCCCTGCTACTGATGTGGAAACAAGAACCCTTCAGGGTGATCTGGGCCCTACCATTGTGTACCTTTTTTCCCAGCTCACTGGGGGTGCTGGAAAAGTGGGTAAGCTGCTTTTCTGCCGATGGGGGTGTTTAGACCCTGTAGTCGAGCAATCCCTCCACGCTCTCTGAAGTTCTCACAGTAAGGCATTTTCTTCAGTTCCGACCATGATTTTTGCAGCTATTTTCCAAACCTCTGACTTTTCTTCAGCTCTATTAAACATGTGATCACTGAAGCTGTGTGGTGCCTCAGTAGCCACACCAATGCTGTCTAAAGGTGTAACATCGCACCTATATACATATTGGTGGTTTTCCTATTTATATGTGTGAAGATTGCATTAGCAGTACACTCAGCAATCATTTATATTTCATTCAGTAACAAAAATACTCAGGTTTCAAGCCTAAGAATGACCCTCTCCAGCCTTGCTGCAAACATCTTTATTCAGTGTTGACTTCCCAGTGGCAACTCGTTTTTGAGATTAGCCTAACAAGACTACTGTTTTGCTAGTGGGTATTTCTCTAAGACTGCACAATATTATTTTTAATCAGAATGTTTTGCAAAATTAAATCAAGTGCCTCACAAATGCCTCAGTATATCGCAGTGAAGCAGTTACCTTTTCAGCCTAATTTGTAATCTAATCAGGTTTGTCTGACAAGACCTATTTTCCATAAAACCATGCTGACTGGCATTAATTACTTCCTGTCCTTTCATTCTTTATCAGTTGAATCCCATATTCTATTATTTTGCTCTCACCTCATCTCCAGTTCAATGGTAGGTTAGCTGGCTTATATTTACCAAGGTCATCATGTTCGTCCTTGCTGAATACCGGCAAAACATCAGTCTTCTTCCAGTCTTCTGGAATTTCTATATTATTTCAAGACCCATTAAAAATTAATGCGTGGAAGGAAGAATCTCCTCCACCAACTATTTGAGACTCCTCAGGTGCAAGTTATCTGGGCCTGATGAATTACAGGTTTTTATCACAAGTAGATGTTTAACATCCTATTTGGTTACTAATGGACTGAAAAAGGCTTTGGCTGCCCGATATGATACTGCTGTCATCCTACTTTTTCCAAATCGAGGAGAGACATGTTAATTGAATATGGCTTTCTTCATTATTAATGATTTTACCGTCTTCATCTAGTAACTGGCTAATTCCATTGCTGGGATTTGTTTCTTTTTTTTTTTTTTCCCCCCAGTCTTTTTTTTCCCCCTTGCTGGATATGCAGATATCTTAAGCTTCCATTTTCTGTGTGTCATAATTTCCCTTTTTCTTCTGTTTGCTGCAAACTGCTGTTCCTCCTAATTTCTGCCCTTATCAAATGAAGTAATGGCTGGAAGGAGAGAGAAGAGGAAGGAAAGAGTTAATTCAGGGATTCTTTAATTACAACTATTACTGTTCTTACATTCTTACCTTACTGTCCCAGTTTAACTTCATTTGGCTGTGCCCAGATCTTTGAAGAACACTGAATAGATGGATTCTGGAAACCAAAGAGCTGCCTTTAAATATGCTCCAGGTAGAAGGAGTAGGAGAGATACCAGCTTTCTCTTACTCCCTTTTCTGGTGTTCCCTGTTGACCGAGGGGTTCCTCTTTCAGTGGGTTAATTCACGTCCAGGTAGTTGGTGGTTCCTCCATCAACCACCTGTTCTTATTTTCCTCCTCTGACTGCTTTTCTACATGGATGGAAGCTGAGAATACGTGGACTTTTACTGAGAGAAAAGCCACCATCCATCATGAGATGATAGGCACTTCTTGAAAGATTAAATCTGGTCCAGCAAAGTGCTAAATATTTGTAAGCAACCCCACGCTGAGAGGCTTCACACCAGCAGCAGCTAGAAGGCCTCCAGATGTGTTTATACAGAAATGCTGTGCTCTCCAGCTTTGCAGTTGGTATCAGCGAGAGCTGCAGATACAGAGTGCATTTGAAAATGAAGCCAAATGTACTGTGTTTATATTAAAATCAATAACTTGGGGAATTCTCACTCCTTGCAAGAATTTTTTTGCAGGTGGTTTTGCTTTTTGGGATCCTTTTTACTTTGCAGGGGAGAAACAATATGTAGTGAAGGCTTGGGAGTTTTGCTTTGAATGAAAGTAGGTTTGTGCTTCTTTTGGGTTAATAGGAAGATGCCTATCACACTAGGTACTGCTATGTTACATTTATACTTATCAGAAGTGTTATTTAAAAAGGAGTTGCATCTCAACAGTGTGCTTGGGAGCTAAAATGTGTTTGGGAGCTATACTATTGGCTGCTGGCCAAGTCTACACTGCTACTAGAAGAGGACCTGGGCTGCAGCCTTGGCCCTGGGACTAAGAGGCTCAGTCTTGCTCCTGTCCATGCTGCCTCCACCTAACACTCTTTGCAAAAAGCTGTGTCCCCTGAGCCATCACTCCACGTGGGCTCATCATTGGGCTCAGGGTGGTGAACCTTTGGCCTGAGGGGAGCACTCATAATTTCTGTTGTCTGTTTGGTGCATAGGAAATAACGTGGCCTCTAGACAGCGGCCCCTTTGGTGGTAGTTCCTCTGAACAGAATGCTGTGAGCTCAGGGACATGGCACAGGGGTAAACTTGGAGGGTTTGAACCTCATGGGGATGAGGAAGACAGATAGCACAATGCAGTCTTGTCTTTACTGCGGTTGGGAATGCTTTTTTTGCAAAACCACCTGCCAAACTGCTAGGACACTGTTTTGGGGACGTACTTGGAGTGGTCCAGAACAGGGCCAGAGAGTAAGCCATCAGTATTAATCAATCAGGGCTTTCAGGTATTTAGCAGAGATTTATGTTGTGAAAGTATTTTAGATTCAGAACAAATAGGTTTTGGATAAATACTTGCTTCTTCCTTGCCTGTTATCAGTGCTTATTAGCCTTCAGACTTAAATGGCAATGGCAATAATGATTACAGTAATAAAACAAGGAGGACACTTACCTTCAGGTGTGACTGTCCTGCAGGTTTATGTCACTGGGATGTCTGTGGATGTGGTGAGACAGGAAGGCTACATGGGATGAGGAGTTGTCAGACTCCATACATGTGTTGGGGCACTTGAAATGCACAGGGTAAATGGAGTGTAGGGCCCAGGCATGTAAAGGGACCATTGTAGCAGACATGAGTGGCCAGATGGAGAAGCAACTGTTCTTTAAGGCAACAATTTGGAAAATCCCAATATATATGAGAGAGAAAATGAGGCTATTCAGCAACAGACCTGGGTAATAAAGCTGGTTAAAATTTGGTGCAAATACGGAATGAAAGTAAAAATATATCAGTTTGCTTTATCTTAATCTGTTTCATTGAAATAATAAAATTAAAACCAGGTGTGCATGGACACATCTGTCAACCATAAACTCTGTTGCAGGTAATGACTGTGTTAACAGAGGGTCGGGATCTCTCCAAACGATAAGAAACTAGAAACAGCAATCACCATCCCCAAAGATTTGTATGGTACTGCAGCATACGGTTCCTGCAGTGCTTGAAGAAGAGTATGGCTTGTCTGTACTTCAAGAAATATTTTAAATGATCAGAGGAAAGATAGGGAGCAGGAGATGCTTTAGGACTGCAGTATTAACAGTTGAAAACTGTGTTCACCTGAACCCAGAGTACCAACTTCAGCAAACACGCTCGTGACACAAATGAGACTCTGCTGCTCAAGTCAGTCTGGGAAACAGCATTGAAATCACAGCTCATCAATTCCAAACATCTTCAGAGAAAATCCACAGAGACAAAACTTTCTTAAGGAAAGCAAAGAAGGAAAATGAGTCAATGCAATGCTGCTTCTCAAGGGAGTTGTGTAAAAAATGAAAAGTAAATACTCAAAGATATGCAGAAAATAGATGAATTGAAACAATCATGAAAGCAGCAAGACAAGATATTGTAGTCTCAGGAATGAAATAAAGATTTGATAATAAAACTAAGTGGATACATTATCTGCATAAACACCTTGGGAGTTTGAACTTATCCCTTTATATGCATCTGATGGTGCTTGGGATGGTATTGAACTGTGATTCATGTATTCAGAGATCTTTTAACACCATCAAAGCCATCCTCATGAGTTAAATATGCTCTTGATGAGTCAAAACTGACACAAAATTGTTGCTTAATAAATCAAGTTAGTTATCTCAAGGATTGCAGTAATTTGTGTTTTTTCTGAGTCATTTTTTAAGACATTTTGACTTCAACAAATCTTTCTGAGGCCCCTTCTCTTCATGCCACAAAAGCTGGCAAGGGTAATCCTCATGACAAGAATTAGTGACTAAAAATATTTGTCTCAGATTGATAAGCTAAAGCCCTCCTCTTTGCTTTATGCATACATCTTCTGTCTCTGTAAGATTACATGGTTACTGTATGTAGTACATAGAAGAGAAAAATATAATAGAAAAAGGGACCTTCACTAGAGCAATTACTTTAACTTTTAATCTTCTGTATATTTCTTATTATCCCCAGAATTTGCCTTACCTAGATGTCAGATTGCTTCTTTTGATCACTACCTCCATAAATGCAAAACTGAGAAATGAAAGCTTTTTCTTAGACAGCATCTACTCTAGTCACTGTAATTTGTATTGCTCATCATAAGGTCATATGGGATTTCTTGCAGCCCCTTTCCTTCTGAGCATGAATGAGTGAATCAAATGTTGTAATAGTTAACTAGGTGACCTTTAAAATTGAAAATTCTATTTAAATTACTGCCATTTCTCCAGTCCATTTTTAATTAATTTAACCTCTAATTATTAGCTCAAATAATAGTCTGAACTATTTTTCCATGGTGGATTACCACCTTCTGGTTATAAAGGTATCAAATCATATTAGTCTTCTGATTTAGCTCTCCCTGTCGAGCCCTAGGATGAGGAAGAGGCAGATAAAGGGTTGTGCTGCTCTCTGAGCCTCTGTTGAGATAAATGTAATGTTCCTTTTTAAGCTAACTTGCTCTGAGGGGCTGTCACTGCAACCTGCCTGACAGGATGACCATCCCTCTGGGGATGCTGCTGGGTCTTGGCAGAGTGTAAGCAGCTTGTTCCTATCTCCAGCGTCCAAATTCCCACCCTCCATTGGTGGATCCAGAGTCTGTTGAGGAGATAACACAGTAGGAAAGCAGAAACAGTGACTAGCATGGAGCTCACTGGGTGCAGTCATAGGAAGGTAACAGGTGGGTAAAAGCAAATTCTGAAAATTTTGACTGACGGGAGAGGAAAAAAGAAAAGACAACAAAAATACCTTAGAAGTTGATTAGTCAGCCTTCCAGTAGAATCACAGAATATACTGAGCTACAAGGGACCTGTAAGGATCATTGAGTTCAATCCTGGTTCCACACAGGGCCAGCCAAGTCAGAGTGTGTGTCTGAGCGCGCATCGTCCAGGCACTTCTTGAACTCAGCCAAGCTGGGTGCTGTAACCACTTCCCTGGGGAGCCTGTTCCAGTGCCAGACCACCCTCTCAGTAAAGAGCCTCTTCCTAATATCCAACCTCAACCTCCCCTGTCGCAGCTTCATACTGTTCCTTTGGGTTCTGTCACTGGTCACCAGAGAGAGGAGATTGGCACCTGCCCCTTCGCTCCCCCTCATCAGGAAGCCACAGACAGCAATCATAGAATCATAGAATCATAGAATCATAGAATGGTCTGGGTTGGAAGGGACCCCATGGATCATAGAGCTCCAACCCCCCTGCCACAGGCAGGGCCACCAACCTCCAGGTCTGGATCTACACAAGGTTGCCCAGGGCCCCATCCAACCTGGCCTTGAACACTTCCAGGGACGGGGCATCCACTACTTCTCTGGGCAGCCTGTTCCAGCACCTCACCACTCTTTCTGTAAAAAACTTCCCCCTAATATCTAATCTAAACCTTCCCTCCTTTAGCTTTAGTCCATTCCCCCTTGTCCTGCCATTATCTACCCTTTTAAAAAGTTTAATCCCCTCCTGCTTATAAGTTCCCTTCAGGTACTGGAAGGCTGCAATGAGGTCCCCCCGCAGCCTTCTCTTCTCCAGGCTGAACAAGCCCAGCTCCCTCAGCCTTTCTTTGTAGGGCAGGTGCTCCAGCCCTCTAATCATCCTTGTGGCCCTCCTCTGAACCCTCTCCAACAGTTCCACATCTTTCTTGTATTGGGGGCCCCAGATCTGGACACAGTACTCCAGATGGGGCCTCACGAGGGCAGAGTAGAGAGGGACAATCACCTCCCTGTTCCTGCTGGCCACCCCTCTTCTAAGCAATGAGGTCTCCCCTCAGCATCCTTTTCTCCAGGCTGAACAAACCAAGGGACTTCATCCTCCCCTCCTAAGTCTTCCCCTCCAGAGCCTTCACCATCTTTGTTACCCTCCTCTGGACACTCTCCAATATTTTTAGGTCCCTCTTGTACTGTGGCACCCGAAACTGCACACAGTACTCAAGATACCTGCCGTCTTTGTGTCCATTGACAAACACCAAGCAGCCCATTTTCATGGAATTTCTTGAATCAACAGCTAAGACAACTGTTGCTGTAATCAAGGACAGATCTGTAAGAATTACATCAGAATTCTAGGACTATGATGTGCCAAAGTCTTCCTGGAGACTTTTTTTATTTATCTGAGGACCTATATTAACCCTTGCACAACTGACTTCACCTTGCAACATAATGTCCTGAGAGGACATTCTGAAGTAAAGGTTCCTGTAATTGTATATATTTGGGCATTGCATCAAAATTATAAGTAAAAAAAGGTTGAAAGCTACTTTTTCCCCCTTTCCCACACTAGTATCATTTGATTGGCTTGATCAAGAGGAAAGGGCAGTTGCTATTTATATTTGCCTGGTTTTGACAGATTGCTTACTAGTTTACTTGGCTTCCTAGCCGAAAAACCACTGGTACCCCTGCCACATGCGGTAGGCAGTACACGTAAAATCACAGAGTTGTAAGAAGTACACATTGTAATATATATCTCTATACACATTTTGTTATACTTAAAGGAAAATAGGCAGGGAAAGGATCTGTTATAAGCTAGGTCTTTTATGAAAAGTTCTAGATAATGTAATTGGAATGGAAACAAGGGGGTCCTATAGAAATGTGACAGAACACTGCAGAAATTACTCTAAAACCTATGGAGCATTGCCTCTTTCATATGAACTTTTCTGAGCCATTGTATAGAATTTAATAGCAGAGGTACCTGAGCTATAGGATGGTACAAAAAAAAAAAAAAAGAAGCTGCAAAAGCTGCAGAAAGCTTATCATTTTGTGCTAAATTCCACAGGAGTTTTCCATAAGAGCTGGGCTGTTTCTGAGGTGTATCCTGTGCGTGTTTCTTCTCTACTCCCGTGGCGAGCTGAACTTTGGTTTTAGTCTGCAGCACATTTTGAATGCTCAAGTAGCCTTTTATGGGTAAAAAAAGAAGATAGTTCTCTGTCTCATTAATCTGCAGATTCATGTGGAAGTCTATGCTGTCTTAAACTTCATTGGCAGGTCACCATCCAGCTGCATGAGCCATTGTGTTTGAGTTTTAAATGGGGACGTACAATAGGCACTGTGCCTTCTGGTGTAGAATGTACACAGAAAATCGCATACCACTTCATCAGCAACTGAGGTTTTGTGTTATTTCAATGGACTGAGGGCCCTTTTTTAGTGCATCAGGGAGCTAAGAAAGTGTACATAAAGGACTGCGTAACAGCATCCTTTCCTGACTTGGTAAAAATGAGAGAAGCTCCTCTTTTTGGTCAGTGATACTAAGGCAGGTAGAATACATATGAACCACAAACACGAGATTAGCTGTACATTAAAAATACTGCTTTTAGCAAACCACCCAGCTCAGATATTGATGCTTCTCAATTGTTCCTACCACAAAATTAAAACAGACTTTGGGAATATTGCTGCTGAAGCCAGGACAACAGGGATGAGAAATGACAAAAAGGGTGTAGTTCTCTCCAAATTTAGGAAGAAGGAAAAATGTCAAAACAGTAATAAACCACAACCAAGTCAACAGGTCCATCTTCATGAGAAAACCAACATTTAACAGGAGGGCCTCTCAAACTTCTGAAGAACAGAAGATCAGTAGGAAAGCATTTTTATGAGAAATAAAATGTGCCTTCCTGTCAGGGAGGAAGGGAGTTGCAGGGTGCTTGAGAAATGGAAAAAAACCTGTGCCATTAAACCCCGAGATGAATAAAGATCAGGTGAGAGAGGATGTCACCCTGTGGCCTTTGGAACTGTATTTCTGCTGCCTCCTGAAATTATGTTTTCCTGAAACAAAGGAACAGTGTTATGGAAAAGTGGGTGCCAGGTACTTTAGGAAAATGAGACACAGCGAAGCAGATAAAAGAGACAAAGACAATAGCAATCATATGCAATAAAGTGAAGGCAGCTGAGGTCTGAGACAAAGGTGAATATTCTGAGCCAGCAAGATGACTGAAGCAGGGGAAGGAAGGAGGGGAAGGTGATTCACAATAACATTTGAAAGACATTGGCTTGAATATTTATCAATGTCACAGAAAACTTACCTTGGCAGCTTTGGTGTCTGACTTTGTTCTTTTAGCGATTTCCCACCCTTAAGATGAGAAACAGGAATGTGGTTCACAGTACTGCTCTTAGTATGTGTTGACCGCAACAGTGCTTAGGCTCACATGCCAATTACATAGGCAGTGTCATGCAATTTTATAGCATTTCTATAGGTATAGCTGTGGTATTTACTTGTGTCAATATCCAGTGGAGTGGTTTCAGTGTAGGCAACGTGGACTGTTACACGCTTACAGAGATGCAGGGCAATACCCCCCCACCACACAACGGGACACGCAGAAAATTCTGCACGGCTGTGTCAAGCACCTCACTTGCTCACGAGTCCATTCAAATTACAACGTCGGTCCTATGCCCTGGTCAATGATTCTGTTACATCTGTAGTTTAGAAACAGCTACAATAACTCTGAAGTGATTAACCCACCTGATTGATGATGGATACAAAAGTACTTAAATAATTAATTTTTCTTTTTTTTGGCTGATAGCAAAGGTCTAATTTGCCCTGCTTTTGTAAGAGCTATCTCTGCGCACACAGAATGGTGTTCTGAAGTGAGGGGTTCCAAAGGTTAAGATGCAGGTACTATTAAGTATCTTACAGAAGTACCCAATCAATAAATTTCAGAGCTATGCTCAATGCTGTCTCCCAACTTTTCCAGAGTTAAAACTGCAGCCCAGCTCTTTTCTATAGGTAAGGACAGAACAAATGTCATGCTATAAAAAGATGGAAACAGGTCCATGTCTGCCCTTGGTGACATTGGGGAAAGTGGAGTTAACTCCAGGTGTCATACTGCTGTAACCAAGAGCTGAATTTGGCTATTCGTCTTGAATCTATGCTATCAATAAAAGTCTGCCAAAAATAACCAACTGGTAAATATTAATTTAAACAGAAAAATTGGAAATCAGTTTCCCACTGAGTTGCAACATGGGGCCACCGCGTGCTGGCAGTAAGAGGATAATGACACAAAGTGCCAAAAAAATACCTGGAAAGCATTACTTCTGTGTGACATCCAATGAAGATGCTGCACACACCCCTACATTTTTCAGCAATTAAATATCTGCAAATGAAAGTGCTCTTTTTCCCCAATTCCCTGTCTGCAATGGCCAGCAGTGCTGTAATAGAAGTTTTTCAGGGTGGCCCCTCTGCACAACAGCTGTTTCACAGTCTGATAGTAGCGTCTCCAACCAGCTGCTTCAGTTTGCTCCTGGCTGTCACTCCTATAGGTTAATAGGAACAGAGGCAAGAGAAGGGCCTAGGCCAGCATAAAGCAGAAATAACAAAATTTCCTGCCAAAAGGGAGTGTGGGATAAGAACTTTAATGGGCAAGCAAACAAAGAATCAGACTGAAGCCTGAGGCGCTTCAGTGTGTTGGCAATAGACAAGCAGTCCTGGAACAAGTGCAGCCCAGAGTCTCAATTTGAAATGACTGTGTGGCCCCTGTGCCAAGAAAGTTTGGCTCTGTGTATACATGTGTGCATGTATATCTATATCCCCACACCAAATATGTAGTTGTGATAATCATGTAGTAAATTACAGAGCCATATGATAAACTGCATGTGCCTTTGACCACCTCACCTGCCCCCTGCCAGCTAATCCATCTCCATTTGGATTTACTCTGTCATTCCAAACGGAGGCTTTAATCCTGCAAACACTTATGAGTATGCTTAACTTTAAGCACTCAAACAGTCCAGTTGAAAACAAGTTTGGATGTGTGTAATTCCAGTGTCAGCTCTAGGTGTGATTATAGTCCTGCCTTTTACACTCAATGCAAGCACTTTGTGCTTGTGATTTCTTTTAGCTGGTAGGACAATGTGTCAAGCAGTGCTGGTGACTGCTGCTTTGGTGTATGCCATGGATAAATCCATGTTGGCCAACTGGCTGCAATATCGTTGCACCAATTTACACTAACTGAGAATCGGCCCTGTTGAGAAAAAGAAGTCATAAGGATTACTAGACCTTATCTACAAACACTAGGAGCATATCAGTCCAAGCATAAATTGAGGGCAGGCTGCAAGTACCGAATTTTTTATTCCTGTAAATGGGGCTTCAGGCTGATGGTGGTGTTCTACCATGAGATCCACACAGCCACCCTCATTTCATGAATGTAAGGGAAGTCTTGCAGAGCTTCCATCACCTGTTCTCTTGTGGCTTCAGCTCCAGATTTTCTCTGTCCCCTTCCATAAACTGTGGAGAAAACAAAGAGAAAGGCAGCAGAAGAAAACTGTAATTGTATACTGCAAAATAACATTCATAAGTCACACAAACACTAAACCCTACATATAATGAATCTGTCCTTTAGGGACAGTCCCTTCCATGTCATTGTCTAGTTCTTATGTTGTTGTTCATCTAGCTAATTACTGCTTTGAAAGGTATAGTCCTGCTGTCATGCCTAGATTAGCAGCAAGTGTTTGGCCAGCTACTTTCTTGTCACAGTTGATAATTATTTAATGAGTTCTGTTCTTCCCTAGGAAAGCAAGATTGGGATAGAATTGGACTTATTTTATCACAGTAGCATTGCTGCGCCTGTTGGCAGGTTTGATAGCAACAGTGCTGGATTTCAGTAAGACAGAAGAATTTCCATAAGTAGTTCCTGAATCAGTTGGAAGCAATGGGAAAATTAATAGTAATGAGTGAATCTCAATAGATACTGACTCATTACTATGGTAGCTGCCAGTCTTTCCTTGCAGCTGTAACCATGCTGGAAATTCAGTGATGCTCTTAGCTGAAAGAAAAGCCATCGTAACTTTGTACAACAAGTTGCAAAATGGGAATTGTAGCTTTAGATCTCCAGGTTTCTCCATCTGCAGAGGGCCACTGAAATCACATTTTCTTTCTTTTTATTTTTTTCAGTAGACATTTATTGATAAATAAAACCCTATCAACAACAGGACCATATGGACCCTTCCTCCAGACTACTTGTCTGGAAGAATGTTTGGAGGAACAAAGGTAGGTAAATAAACTTTGTGCTGAGACCAGGTTAGAATGGCATGGGTAAAGGTTTATTGTATGTGTATTGTATTGTACCCCTGCTGCATTGGAGTATATTTTAAAA
The DNA here is from genome assembly GCA_013400835.1 of Zapornia atra. NCBI lineage: Eukaryota > Metazoa > Chordata > Aves > Gruiformes > Rallidae > Zapornia > Zapornia atra. Next base: position 164,149 of record VZTU01009320.1, read on the forward strand.
GTTCTGTGGTAACTATTTCCAGTTATTTTCTCTGCCTGTCTGGAAATTTTCAGAAATAAACAAGAAACTGTACATGGAAAATGTTAACTCCTCAATAGCTGATTACCAAAAGAAAATGTAAAAAATACCTGATCAAAATAAAGATAGTACATTTTTATTTGTGTTTCAAGATGTATTTTAGTTCAAATGTTTTAAAAATTTTGAAGTCAAAGCAAAGCATTTGGGTAAATCTTAATTTATTTATTTTTTATGTTAGAGTTTTACTTCAAGGAAAAGTTAGGAAGAAATTTTATTCTGTTTCAAAAAGTAGAATTTCCCATAAAATGGAAATCATAGGTCATGCTTACTCTTACTGTTTCCCCTCACACTGAGTTGCATTTTTCTTCCCAAAGTTGTACAAAACTTGTAATTCCTCAAGGCCTTAAAGCATGGGGATTTTTTCTTTATGGTTACAGCTGCATTTTAGTTTATCCCTAACCCTCTCTCCAAACCGTGATTCACCTGGCTATATATGAGATACACAGGTGGATTTGTCTGAGACTTTTCCTAGAAATGGCACTGAGTCATCAACTAACCACCACCAGACAATGCCATGATGTCCTACATTGAAGGGCCTTCTGTATGGCCACATCACTCAGGACAACAGCAGTAGCCAGACAGGGAAAGGTTGGTTTGTCTGAAATAAATGACCTGAAAAGCTGGAGGACTGCTGGTCTCAGCAAACTGCTCCTATAAACAGCAGGAGCGAGTGAACTCTGAAAACATAAGAATTTCTTGTTCAGCAAGCATCCCCAGTAATGCTAATAGATAATAACAGCTTTTTCAAAGTATACAAAATGAACAACATGTGGGGCTTTTTCTTATTAAATCTAATGTTTTCCCAAGCAATATAGTTTTGTAGCTGTCATATTTTCAGACTTTACCCAAGTTAATTTTTCATTAGACCTGAAGTTACCAAAACCAGTGAACAATTCCTGTACTGACTCCAGTGGCTTTTGCATCAGGTCAGAAGTTGCTTTCTCCTTGCATTTTTCATCATGAGTCCTGTAAAATTTATCCTGACATGGTAAAAAAATGTAATATTTTATACATATTCAGGCTGAACAGGGATCAAAAGATATGTTTAAGCATTCTGTGGGAGAAATCAGTCTTGGTTTAAATTATGTTCCTGCCAGGAGATACGGAATTCTTACCAAGAGCTGAATAACATTGTCTGCAACACGCTGGATCCTTTTCCAAAGAACACTGAGCAGACAGAGTGATACATTCATGGCTACAAACAAAACTGCAGTTTAGAAATTAATGCTTTGATGTTTTTCACCACCAAGTGTCAACTAGTAGCGCAGAAGTAACAGGTTTACCAGCAGGTCTATTACTACACTCATTTTGTATCTAAACTGTAATTTTTTCCTCTTGTTATAGGATATGACACCCAAACGTAGAAAATGCAAGCATACATACCAATTTCTTTGGAGATGTCTTCTCTGTGCTAGTAGAATAAGTAAGTTCTGTTCTGAGCAGATTTGTTCACAAAAGCTTATATAAAACTGGTGAGAAGAGATTCTAATTAACACTGGAATGTATTTTTTTTTACACAAACATTTGTATACAGAGCCATGGCTTTGTTTTAGATGCCATTTTCATCACAGATGGCCAGTTACCAAGTCACTGCTGAAATGAGGAGGTTTCAAGTGATGTAATTCTTGCTTTACCTTACTAACCTGGTATTAAACTCACTGTTATACCAAATGAGGGATACCTCATTTACCTTACCACCAGTATTAAACTCCCTGTTATCCCTAATGAGGACCATGTCATTAGGGAACAAGGTTTAGCTGGTTATCTTGATGCATTTTAAGATTGTATCAAGGGTTTGGATAACCTGTACTTGCTGAAAGTAAGTGAGCAAGGGCATCTCTGTCTCTGATCTATCCTTTACCCTTCCTTACTGCCTTACTGGCTGAGTTATGCCATCATGTTTGCAGAAGGGATGCACCCTGAGAGAGGAGCCATTCATGCAAGATAAGGCACCAAACAAAGCCTAAATCCAAATATCCCTTAATCTGGAGAGAGCTTAGGGCTGGATTTGCACCTGGCCTTCGCTGCCATTTTCAAATGTGTGAATATTTTCACAATAGGTGACTTTTGCCTATTTCTCCTACCAGAAATGTATATATGTGGCTGCATGCTAAAAGGAATATCTGAGCTAGTGTTATGAATGGCTATTAATAATCTATATGTTGAACATATCCTTTTAGTATTTCCATCCAGTTTTTATCTATCTTTACCCATGTCTCCATATACGTTTAACCAGAGTGTTTTGGTGATGTTCAAGGTGGCATAACAGTTTTGGGTTTGTTTTTTTTAATCCAGTGGTTCTTCTAGACCTGGAGTCTAGAAAAGGCCCTTTCTATGCTCTGCTGGTTCTCCACATACTTTGTGTGATCAGGTTGACATGGGATTTACTTCTCAGTAGTAAGATGCACAACTCCAACCTGACTGTGGAAGGACACCCTATAGCTGTATGGTCACAAGGATACCACATTATGTGAGAGTGTCCCCATATCCAGCCAGTGTTAACGTGAGTCCCTCCTGCCTCCTCCACTAAATCTGTCCCTCGCTACCTTCTCTCACTTTTGGCACTATGACAGAAGACTCTGGGCCTATTAGGCAAGTCTCATCAGGCAGACAATATCTAAAAGAACTTCACCTACTCTAGATATCATAAAGTTGATATCACAAAGTTAATGGGCTTTCTGCAATTCTTGGAAAACAAGAAACATGAGTGGTTAGAATGAAAACCTTTTCTGCTCTACGTCAGTGCAGTATGATCCCAACAATACTCTTTCTTGGTGAAAGAAAAAAACCAGAAGAAATAACCTCAGAAAAATAAGCAATTTGCTCTGTGGATAAACTAATCAGGGGTGCAGAATACAAGCAGCAATAATTCCCTTCCATTCAAGACATTCTTATTTTATTTTGAATGGAGCATGCATGTGGTAATGTTTTAAAGCACTGAACATTTACTCATTTGACAGGGGTGAATGACACAGAAGTCAGCATCTTGTGATCAACAGGAAAAGAAAGGAAAAGAAGAACACTCACTATTCTGATGTCATCTCCCATTGTTATTGTTGTTGTTCCTCCAAATAATGGAATTCTGGAAGCAAGACCATAAATCTCAAAGCTCAGCATTGTCTCATTCGGAGATCAAGGTCCTTGTTGCTGATTGATTCATGCATTTTTCATTTGGCTAGCTAATATCCTTTAAATGGAACAGACACTTAGGCAGTGAAACTGAAGCTATTCTCCTCTCCCCCACTCTGAGGATTAAGCATATAAGTTAAGCAATTTCTCAGATGATTTTTGATAGAAAATATCATTTATGGAAAACAGTGAATATTATTAATCTCACAAATCTAACATTAATTTTCTCTACAGTGATCCTGGTGCTATTGTGCATTAAGAGCACTCAGATTTTAAGGTTAGATTGTGATAACTTTCTCAAGTTGAATAATACCTAATTCTTTGAGTTATCCCATTGGAATGAAGCATTAAGACATCACTTCATATGGGTAAGTGTATCACAATCTAGCCCTTAATGAAATTTGTAGAAGCTGAGAGTGGCCTCTACAAGAATGAGTCTGCAATCCATATTTTTCTAATTCTTATGGATATTCTCTACCTTCATTTGTAATCTTTAGACAGCTGTATGCTAATGGCCTGAGGTAGCTACTTATATTTCACCACAATTTTGATAATTTTAAAGCTCTGAGATTGCACAAATAATACGACTGTAGAAAAGTCTTTTCTTCAAAATATAAAATTTCAATTTGCTATATAAACACCATAAATTTTTTTTTATATGCAGGGAAAACAGCTATTCAGGAATCACAGAACTCACTAGGCTTGACAATGAGATGAAGAAAGACTACAAACATTTTTGCTCTGTGGAGTTACTTGGGTTTTCTTCAGACCTTTAGGTAAATTCCAGTTTATCTCAGGGTTATGATAGAAACCTCAGTGTCTCAAAGAGTGTTGTTGTCTTTCCTCTTTCATCCTGCTTCAGTTTCGATACATTGCCTGTTCTTTAGAAACCTGTTAAATATCAGGATTCCTCAAGCATTTCCTTGCAGTGGGATCCCAGGTATCCCAAAGAATATTTTTCTTACTGTTAGACACAGAAGTATCTGTTGATCCTCACTACCTCCTAAAGCATAGCCAAAAAGATATTTGTATTCCTGCTTAGCACAAGAAAAATCTAAGAAGAGTGCATAGTATCAGGACCAAGATAGCAACTCCAATATCTCCATCTATTTGGTAGCAATATAAAGTGGCCAATGGGAAGGTGGCTTACAAGGTAGCCCCTTGCTGTTCGTGCTTTGGGAAGATTCTCATTAAAATTTGTTTTCAGTGATAAAATATCTCATGCCTTATGTCACATTGAGTTATCTGCCATCAGCACTCAAACACTGAATTGGGATTCCTGAAGGACTTGTGTTCACCCTTCCTGAACTGGGGTGTGGGCTCAGAATAACTCCAATATTGTCAGAGGGAAGTGAGAAGGATAAAACTGATAACAGGCTTCTGGGATTCCTTGGAAAAAATTGAAGAAACCTATGGGTGACTCCATTTCCATGGGTGAAGGGACATTACCAAAATGCCTGCTTTCCTGGGCATAATGGGCTGTTGGGAACAGTGCATTGGCAGCTGAGATGTACCCTTGTTTTGTCTGAAAAAAAAAAATAGAGCAGAAGTGATGAAAACAGCTGAAAGAACTTTCCATTAGAGTTAACCCAGTCATCAAAAGAGAAATCTGACAACACAAAGGAAAGAACAGTAAAAGACCTAAAAATGGTGACTAGAGAATCGTAAACTGAACGGTAAAATGCTGAATGATGCCTTTAGAGAATGGTGCTGCTCTTCCTCCTGGTGTCAAACATCCCACTAAGAAAAATTAAAATATCTGATACATTCTGGAGTAGAGACATAGCTCATAGTTTGGGGTTATAACTGTAATTAAAGGGGGAAAAACATGACATTTAAGCCAAAAGACAAGGGGATGTCTAAGAATTAAATGTATAGAAAGAATATAATGGACATTCTGCAGTATTGGGCTCAGAGCTTTGCTGGTTGAGGTAGGTCCGTCTCCACAGGCTGAGAGAAGTCATGGGACAAGGAAAATTTTTACATCCAATCCGAGTTCTTACAGCAGCATTGGGTTTTCCAAGCAGAGAAAAGGGCATGATGATCTGACCTTCTTCCTGCTGGACTGTGAATGTTGTTTCCTGCTTTGTCAGGACATTGCATCTGACATTGCATCTGTGCTGGTGTTTTGAGAAAGTTTGTTATTCTGGTGGATACTGGAAAAGAGATTAAATTCTTCTGGAAACTGGGGAAATTTTCTGTAAAAATGAAGTGCTAGAGGAGAGGTTTGGGTTTGGTTTTCTTTTCAATTTTTTTTTTTACTTTCCTCTTCTCTGAATTTCCTTTCAGGGAGGGGAAGGTAATTCTCTGAGCTCCATGACTAACTTCTAGTGTCATTTGTTGATTCTTCCTTCGCACTGAGGAGGTTTCCAAGTCTCAGTTCCACAAATCATTTAAGCTTGCATTTAAATACTTTTCTGTTCAGCCACACAATCAAAATACCTGCTTTATTTCTGCAATTGCATGCTTAAGTTTACAGTGAACAAGCTGAGCTGGTGAATAAGGACCTAAGAACTGGGTCTGAACCCTATGGAAACCCTACAGAAGAACTCACGCTGGCACCAGTAAGCCCGTTAAGTTACAGTTGCCCTTGCTAAGTTTTGCTTTAAATTATCCAACATCACAAAGGTATTTTCAGAGGAAGGTAAGGGGCAGGATGTGAGGTGGGTTGGATGACAGGGAGCTGTATTGCGGTTCTCAGACCCTGCTGGTCCCCAGCACCTGTATCCATTCCTCCATGCTGCAGTCCCCAGGAGAAACTCTGCAACAACAAACACAGCTGCACCTGGGCAAACATCCTTGGTTTCATGTTTTCTTGGGGTTACTGTAGCAATAGCAATTTAGCATAAAATAAAATACCAAGTTATGTAACAGTCTCCGTGGGAACCTGCTCTGCCTTGTTTTAGTGAGGTAAATGTTAATGTGAGTGAGATTTTCTGAGTTTGGGTTACTTTTTACTAGTACACCATGGGCATGTGGGAGCCTCAAGAAGTAGCTACCCCAATTTATCAGAAGATGTAAAATACCATGGGTTGGCCTTTAAACCTAATTTGATTGATTTCCAACTTTGATTTTATAAATTTTATTCAGCAATGCATAATGTCCTTTGTTCCTGAAATTATAGATCTTCCTGGAGCTTCTTTAACTTGGCCTGTGTTTTAGACTTTCTTGTCTGTCCAAATGGACTTACATCCAGAAAACAGGTATTGCTATAAAATCTCCAGTTCCTTTGCCCACATTGCCCATTCCTCTGTATTCCTTCCATACATAGATTTACAGAAGGGAATTTCCTATAACTTCCTGACTTCTAGAATTTGCAGTGATGAATTTCAACATTCTTATACTCATCCACATTCACCTTCTTTGTTGTTTTAAAAACAGATGAAATGCTCCATCTGGACAACTCCCTGAGAGGACCAGGGCAGAAGGGTTTGGTTTTACCTCACTTTAGCAGCCCATAAATGTCAAGGAGCAATTCATTTGGGGCTGGTATTTTCTGTGCTTGGTGACAATTTGGACAGCTAAGGCGGAACTGGCAAAGCTTTTGGCATACTTGTATGAAAAATACCATTTTTCTGCATAAGTTCCAATCCATTTTCAGGCTCAGATAATTCCAAACCACCTGAAAGGAGGAGTTTCAAACCTGGGCCAAAAGTGCAAGTTATCCAGCTCACACACACAGACTCAGTGAAATCAGAGGGTTGAGCTATGTGAGAAAGATTTCTTTGTGGATAGGTGAGACTTGAAAAGAAAGTCCAATGTGAAGAAAACAAGTTAGGCAATTTTAAATGTGTAAGGCCAGACCCTCATACGATGCCACTTGAATGCCTTTTATTTCCATTAAAAAATTACATGCATTGCTTTTTAATCAAATGCTTCTGTAATCTGATTGCTTTAAGCAGATGCTTTCCAGTCCTTCTGTAAAGGTTGGAAATCTGAGTAACAACATTGGCTCCAAGAGAGAAAAGTAGTTATTTTTACAAAGAGTCACAAAGAAGACTTAAACCCACCACTGTTTCTTGGTGTGTGCTGACCTGTGTGTGTCCAGGGTTCAACAATTCACTCAAAACTTGAGTTGCAGGCTGCAGGACATTGGATTTTATTCTGCTTTTCTGAAGGTCCATGGAGCACACTGCAAACAGATTACTACAAGCTTAGTTGTGAGGCTTTACTTCAAAATCCTAGTAAATGTACAGCAATTTTCCACATGCCTTATCAGCACTCACACGGCTGCTATTCCCTCAATGAGGGGATGAGTTATTCATCCAGAAATGCAAGAAGTATTACTATTTGCTACCTCACCCTTATTTCTGCTAGTGAGGCCAGAGTAGAGCTAACATTTAGCAAATAACACGCAGTATGTTGGTCTGGGATCCTGCTCACATTTACTACCTGGGGTACTAAAGTCACAGTAAGAACTAAACTACTCTTACACCCAGCAGCTGATACAAAGTTCTGACATGAAACTTGCACTTCTGAAAAGTGTCATCTGATCTAGTTGATGTTTTGCAGATGATTGGTATGTTATTCCCATTCCCACTTCTGGCTCTGGCTATAATAAAATGTAAACCTGTACAAACGTATCCTATGATGATATAGCACCATTATATGGGGATTACTGCAATGCTATTTGCCACTTGAGGTTATTCTTAAATCTGTGCAGTAAGAGTTTTGGGATTGAGCCTTATGGTTTGTTTTTTTTTTTTTGTTTGTTCTTTTAATAGTGATTTCTCATCAGGTCCAGAGGTATAATGGCTATCCATGTACTGCAAAACGAGTGGTTCCAGCAAATGCTCCCAGGTGGAGATATAGCAACAAAGTTGTCCTCACCACACCAGGCTCACCTGCTGCAGTTGGGCAGTGCCTTACCCTTCCCCAGGTGTCTCCATGTTGTCATCACAGCAGGTACCTTCATCCCAAGGTCAGCTGGTGATTTTTAGGAGGGTACCAAGCAGACAGAAAGCAGCTGGAAAGTGGCTGCAGGTGAGCACAGTGATGCCACTTGGGAGCACACCCCATTCCTCTCAGAGGCTGCCTGTCCCACCCAGCACCTTGCAGCTCTGACACCCCTCAGGACCAGGCAGCCTGGACCCTCAAAGCAGCACTGGGGCCGCTGGCCTCCCATGGGGCCGCGGTGTCACAGGGAGGATTTTGGGGCACAGGGTGCCTTTCCTTGGTGTACTTGTGTGCAGGTGCACCCCGAGACCTCTGCTCACACCAGATGCAGGCAACCCCAACTTCACGCTCTCCTGCGAGGCTCGGTCTGCATTTTATTATCACTTGCTGACATCTGCTGGCTATGACACGAATTATTTCAGAGGGCCGCCAAGCAGGGGACAGGACAAGGAGCTGCCCGGCCCGGAAAGGCCTTCCACGGGAAGAGCCAGAGGGAGCTGCCCAGAGGAACCGTGCCTGACAAGGAAGAGGAGGCTGCCGGCCTGGCCGCAGGCTCAGCATGGCGGCGTGGTCCAGCGGAGCGCGGGGACCCAGTGCCCTTCTTTTGCGATGTTCCCTGTTTTGTTTGTGCGTTGTTATTTTGGTTTTTTTTTTCTGGAAAGGACCTTCTTTCAGCAGTACATGCAGACCCCAGTATATTTATTTAGAGTGAGTGTTCATGCTTATGGGAATGCAGAGGGAATGTCAGCCAGGCATGGGCCATTGACATATCATTCGGATCAAGCTCCTTGCTCTGTAGCGTGTAAGGAGCTGTTCATGCTGCCCTGGGAGAGCCCGGACATGGGGGGATTGCACGCAGATCGTGGAGTTCACCTGGCTGCTGTGTCCACTTGTGCTCTCCTTTTCCCCGTGTTTGCAGTGGGAAACTGTAATGGACTGCCCAGCTTTGGAAGGAGTCCCCTCTCTCACATGGTGACTGTGACCAGTGCATCCCTTAGAAGCCCCTTGTCTCCAACCATCTCACTCAAGATACAAGGAATGTAAATAATACATGCTAGGCCAAAGGGCGAGTTAATGACAGAATAAAATTCTATTTCGTCTTCAGCTGTGCACTTTTAAGGTACTTAATAAACACCAGCAAATGAAGCCTAGAGTAATCCCTGGTTGTTGCAGGAGTTACAGTAGCTGTCCCCATCTTCTGGATGGGTCAACTGGCATGAAGAATCGCAAATAACTGACTCTGAGCCACATAAGGAGAAAGGGCCAGGTGTAGGATTTCTACACAGGTGTTCAGGTTATTTTTGAGCAGATCTCTGGTGTTTCAAATTAGCGCTGCCTCAAAGTATTTATGTGGAAATGTTTCAAACAGTAATTTGTCCTTAACACACCTCTTAGGAACAAAACTGTTTATGGTCAAAGGGAATAGAAGTAAGCAGGCATTACTTTTAATGTGCATTGTGTGTCCAAGTCATCAGAGCACTTCATCGTGCTGTAAGCTTTCACTATACACTAGAAATCACATGGGCACTGCTGCAGACTGAGTTTTGTGGCCCTCTGCTATCTTGGCATAAATGCCATTTTGGGTGGCTCACATTGTAGGGTTGCCTGGAATTAAAAGCTGCATTCACAAAAAAGAATAATCAGAAGCAAAACTGTCCCATCTGAAAAATATTGATGCAGAAGAAAATACGCATTGAGAATCCAGTGTCCCTTTTACCTTACTATGCTCTTTTTCACTGAGCTGGAAGAAAACAAAATTAATCACCTTGATGTGCATTAATACACAGATGGTAATTGTGTCATTTACTGTATCTTAAATGCTGGAACTGATTAGCTTTTATCAATCCTCTCAGCATTTTAAGAGGACAAGACACCTAGTAAACAAAGTATTCTTCTCTGATAGAAGTGATGAAAGGAGATACTATTTAAACCAGATTGGAAGGTATTTTTTAATTTACTCAGTGCAAAAAAAGCAGTTAGCTTGCCAGCCATAAGAGCATGTAAAAGCAACTTGAGTTTACTGGCTATCTAAAATCTTGTCTCCTCCTATACATTACAGTGTATGTGGGTACTGGAAAGTATTTATTTGTTTTTCATGTGTTGGTGTACAGCTAAAAGTAGCTCTGTCTTCTCCAGAGCTTAACCTTTGCCAAGAAAATAGAAGTCGGTATTGCAAATCACAAAAGGAAAAAATCCAAAGGCCTGCACCAAAGAGAGATGTGTCCAAAATGTTCCCTGAATAGCAGACGGTGAGACGGTGTGGATTGATATATAAGCACTTATGGCCATTCCTTTCAAAAATGATGCACTGTGTGGGATTCACTGATCCAAGCCAAATGACAAACACAAAGAAATCACGAGTCGTGCAAAGGAAGCTTTCAGTGTTCTCAGAGTAGGAACTCATATTTTCAGCAAGAATATCTGAATTATGTTCCCAGAAAGAATACGCTAAAACAGTAGCTCCCAACCTTTGCTGATTTGTAAGCCCTGAAATTTTTTCTAATGAATGTTTAGATGCTTGCAAAGAAAATACAACTATTTGCAGTACCGTTGCTTTTCTTAAGCGTGGAAATAGCTCACAGTAGGGTTTTACAGCTCGTTTGTTAGAAACCCTTGCACAGAAGGCCCAGTATCAGTAAAAATGAATTAAACCAAAATTTTTCTTATGTACAGAGCAATACAGATGGTACAGAGTTGAAACTCCTGATTTCATGAAGAAATATTGCAGGAATGGATTCAAAACTCTATCCTAAATGCTTAAATAAGGATAAAATAAAAATGAAGAGATTCACATTTAAGGAAAAGAATATTTTTTTCCTTTTGACATTTACTGGGAGCTGACATGCATGTATGGGGCCAGGTAAAAAAGTGGACAGCACACATACACAGCAGGTAGAAGTCATGACACTGTGTGCCACAGCTGGGGTCTCTCTGAAAGACAGTGAACGTAGAAACCCTTTGGGCCTGGGATAGTTGTGCCAAGTGGGCTGACTTAAAGCTCCCCTTGCATGCCAAATTTTAAGGATTGTTTTGCAGCTGACACAGAATTGAGAAAAGCAAGACATTGTGGCTAGCACCAAGCAGACCATTTGGCAGTGATGGTGAAGAATTGCAGGTTTCTTGGTTTCTGTTAAAATTCTGGCTATTCAGACTTCTGCTAGCACAGGCCATTAAATGGTGAAATGCCAAGTACTAATCCAAAATTTTAAGACATAATTCAGGGATTTCTGTATTAAATGGTCATTGCATAATGAGAATTGTGGTTTTATTGTGTTCCAAAACAGTTGTACAATTGTCTGTTTTATTTTCCACATCAGATAACTACATTGTTTGCAAAAGTGCTGCTGCAATGCAAAATGGAGACTTCACTTTCACTGAAATAAGCTGGAAATACACAGTTGAAACTCCCACAGCAAATTTACCCTGCCATGTTACAGCTATATACCTGCTGCTAGACTTGCAAACGACCCATTTCCACTAGGATAGAACACAAAGTGGAAATGATGCAGATTCTAACATCTGCAGTGCTTTATATCATAGTCAGCAATGCTGCTGTTGGGTTATGTTTCCCCATTCGCTTCTGTTTCTCAGTAGAATATGAAATACATTCTTCCCATTGGCTTTAAAAGTCAAAGTTCAGTGAAAAAAAAAATGGTGGAGAGACTGCTGAGGGAAGTTGACTCATTGTCTCTGTTAGAGAAATCATTTGTCATGGCTTTTTTGCCTTGGTTGGTCTTTCTTTTCAGTCAACAAGCTATGTGGGTAACACCGGAAAAAGCTTCTATGGCAAGAACTGACAGTGCTGCACATTAAATGTGCAGAGAACTCATGCAGAAAGCCCACTTCTAGACCTGCTACCCATTTACAATCCATTATTCATTCTTCTAATACCGTTATATCCTCTCAGTATCTTGTGGAGTCACTTCCCATATTTTGGACTCAAATGCTTTCCAGAAATGTTTCTCACAGCTCTGTGTCACAGTAACCCTCTCCCAGGCAGTGTTTCAGCTGTGATGAGGAACCCCACAGGCAAGCCAAGAGTTAATGCCCCTCCTCGGACCAGCCAGGGGCCCTACAGCTGCTCCGAGCTGCCAAGCAATTAGGCTTGTCAACATCCCTCAAATAAACTCCAGCAGTATTATCAAACCCCATTGTTACCTGATCCCCCAGAGGCTGGGGAGGCTGTTATATCAGGACTCCAAGCTGCAAAAAGCCATGTCTGTTTTCTTTTTTTTTTTTTTCCCAAATTCTGGATGACCCATCTTTTACTGGTTGGAACTGAGTCTCAAGAAAGATGGATCTTTTGGGAAAGGATTAAATCTCTACTCTAATACCAGCCTGGTGGGAAATCATGGTGTGTTTTACTCAGGACCCACATATCAACCTGGCTTCCTTGTGGTTTTGCCTCAGAGCAATAGCCTGCTTCAGTGGACTACCTTAAAAACAATGGGATGCAAGCTGCCATCTTAAGGAGAAAAGCGATGCCAGAAAAGAGTATTTATTGTTCCATCTAGGGTTGCTACCTTGGAAATACAAAACCCAAGTCACTTCAGACAAAGGGCTGCTGTGCAGGCACAGATCAGTCTACATGTGGGCCAAACTGGGCAGTGTGATTGGAAAGCAGGCAGATAACAACCTTACCTGAAGCCAAGGATGTGTTTGGAAGACTGAGTTCCAGGTTCAGTAGTGGCACAATAAGCCCATGTATTTAGAGACATGCAAAGATGGCAAAAGCACAGTTTTTCCTTAAATACATTATTTTTAGCTTTCATTTTTGTACAGAGATGCTGAAAATTTGATCTTAACTAAGCAATACCATTTTGTCCACCTGAGTCCACAGCCCATCTGAAAACACTGCCCTATACAGACTTTGTGTTTATTCCAGTTATTTTGCATTTTGAGGCTCTGGGGTTGGTGTCAGCTAGCACCAGTGGGACAGAGAAGTGGGACTACTGTGCTACCAGAGTTTTGCTGGAATGGGTGAAGGGCAGTGATGTAGCGGAGACTTAGGAAAAGGCTCAGGAGCCCCAGACATCCCTCAGAGGCAGACAGTACCCAGGGATAAAGATTGGCAAGCCCCGTGGCTGGATGAGTGCCAGGCATCTCTTCCAGGAAAGGGTTTCAATTATGAGCGTTTAGGGTAAAATCTTTTTGGTTTTTAGGAAAACATGGTATGCTTTGCTTAAAATGTTTTGGGCTTGGTGACATTTTTAAGAGCAAGTAACTATACATTCTTCTTAGAAGGCTGAACAATTGCATGTAAACACGCACAAGCTGACATCCACAAAAAAATCAGCTTTCAGCTTCTGGAGTTTCTTTTCGTTCAAAATCCAGAATTTTTACTGTCTGCAGGCAAAATATAAAGAGAGATGAAAAACGCCTGATACAAAGGAAAGAGAATCGTGTAAGATGGAAAATACTCAGGACACAAAACTATTCTCTTTCAATGCACATATAATACACTATGCATTCAGGTGGATAAGCTTTGCATTAGTATGAACACTGCTAACCCTTTTACATGGCTATGGAGAGGCTGACCCTTTAATACAGCAGACATGATTGATTCACTTTCATTGTACCAGGATGACTCTCTGTGTTCGAATATGCTTTTTTTCCACATATGAGAAATGATATTGTATCAAGGCCAGTGCTGAACTGCAAACTGATTTCCCTTCCCTACCCAAACCAGTTTGCATTATTTGTAAATCTAACAATAACAAAGATTCAAAGGTCTATTACTCAGCGTCTCTTGATTTCCCTGTTTTATTTTGTGCCCCTTATCGATACTCTTCAGAGCTCAGGGCTGAAGCAACATAATGGGAGCCTGGAGACATTGTCTGCATCTCAACTAGGGTCTTGGCATTTGGTAACAATGGTGAGTATTTGAGTGTGTACTGGTGGCAGAGAACTTGTAGTAGAACTGGCCGTGACTCCTGCTGCAGAAGCAGTTAGAAGGTACTAGCACTGAGCAGGGAGGCATGACAGATAAATAAGACCAAATGCAAAACAGGCTTCTTGTCTCTTGGTCAGAAGTTACAGATTTTTCAAAAGGCTTAGGGCCTTTTCAGATGCTTTCTTCCACATTATGTATGTCTTGCATGACTGAACAAAGTCTTCCCCTTAATCTGCAGGCTTCTTTCATTTAACTTTTCTGAAACACCTTGCTATTATAGTGATGGGAGTTAGAGATTATTTAATGATGAATTCGCTGACATGTCAATAATGTTTATCTGATTACTTTGGAGGGTGAAGAGGGACTGTAAGAGCTTCAGGGAAAAGCCCTGTTTGTTTCTGATGCCTCAAGAGGTATCATTTCTGAAAAAAGGAGAGTCTCTGTAGAAGAGATTTTTTTACTAGGCTTGGCAGATACATATTCGTAAATGTGCACATCAAATGCACATTAATACATTATTCACTCAGTCATTCAGATGAACTGACACATTTATTTAATCCTCAAAGACATTATAGTCTGGATCGACAGTACCAATATTAATGGGAGACTGATAAAAATTGCATATTTGCTTTTCTTACTGTACTTCATATTCCCCTCTAAAGTACTAACTCTTGGCTTTGTTATTCACAAACGCATCCGTCTCTTATTCGTGCATTACATAACAAACTGTTCATGCTGCAGCTGGTAGATGTATCAGATAAATGCAGATTCTGACTTTAAAAAGGTAAAATATAGACAAAACCCCAAAGCCTATAACTTTGACTCTGAAGTGCATGCACATGCACACCTCCCAATATTTAAGCTTCTGAAGGTGCTGCCAAGAAATTTCATAGGCAGTCTGGGAAAATAAAATAGCTTCATAAATAGCTTGAAAAAATTAAATTCCAGTCTTTTTTAAGCAAAGTACAATAATTTAAAAGAACTCTGGAGTTAAAAAAGGGATTGAATTATACCAAATGAGAACTTCCACAGCTTGCTATTAATATGCTTTTTTTTCTGAAATGGTGAACATTGTCTATAGCTACACTGGGATATTATTTAAAATGGTTCCAATCTGGAAAAGCTCAGCAAAAGACAGCTCAGCAGCTCCAGATGAACGCTAACATTACTGACTGCCCAGTCAAGTCTCAACAACTCCCCGACACTGATCATTCCAAGTCAATCCTGGGATGCATAAATTTCTCTGTACCAGACAACATATTCCAAAGCCTGTGCAAAACTACCTGCCCACCCATTCATCAAAGTGCACAGTGAACTTTCATAAATCTCCTGTTACTTTTCCTCAGCTCTTTTCTTCTTGGCTGGTAAGAGTCACAGAGGATTTTTTTCCCTTTTAACATTTCAGTATTTGATATTACACCAAGGCAGGGTGCAGCCTGCATATTGGGTTAGTTTATGCAATACACTATAAAGTACAAAAGTGACATGACAGAAAAGAAAAAAAGAGTTTTCTAATGTCTGGGACCTGAAAAAGAAAATGTGAGCAGCAAATACCTGATCGCAATTTTTATTAGGCAATTAGCTGATTGCTTTTGTGAAGTAGTGACAAACTTGAGCTACCTGCAGTCAGTTGGCAAGTGCAGGGATTTGGATCCCCACCCATCCCAAGTGCAAAAGATTCGTACACCTCGACTTTGATATTTCCCATGGTCCAGGTTAAAAAACCACCCACAATAAACAACTGATCCGTCTCGATCATTTGTTCCTCTGACACCATTGTCAAGGAAAAGTCTGCAAGAATACTGCCAGATGGATTTGTGCAGAAATGGATAATTAAGTAACGACCAATTAAAATACAATCTGTAAATCTAGTACCAGGAAAAAGAAATTGTTGCGGTAGATGTTCATTAGTTTTGCAGTTTTGCATTTTAAATTGCTCACTCCTAATAAGGAACTAGTATCTTTTAATCTCAAATCATAGTTTACTGTTTGTCTTCTTTTCATCTTTGTGAAAAGCTGTGTGCCCACTGACATGCATTCACATATACATTCACATAGCTACCTTCTGAGTAACACTGCCAAAAATGGGACTTAGTTTCTTCACAAAAACCTATAGGAATCTGTGCTTTTCAAAAAGGTAAATCTGTAACAGGAAGATACTGCTAATATAGAAGAAAATGAGACTTAAACTATCCTCAGCAAACAACACTGGTAAAGCTTCATTAGTATGTATTTTCACATAATTCAATTAGCCAAAATACATACAAATGCTGGCAGTGCTGTTCCCTGCTCAGGGAGCGTCAGTGAAGCTTTAAACAGATCTGAAACAAAATTGCATAAATGGCATGTAAAGCCCTGTGCATACAAAGATACCTTCAGGGTTCTAATAAATTCATGAAACTTTTTAAAGTATGATTTCCTAGCAGGCAATCACTTTTAATTAACAGGATCACCTACAGCAACACATGTCCTTCAAAAACTTACATTATTTTTTCTTTTTGAATTTCAAAGTTTCTGTAGTAAAAGTTGAATAGCTGAGTAGCTTAACCTCAAAAGGATTGCAGGCTTTTATGACAGTTATAAACCACTGTGGTGCCTTCTTTATAAGAAGAAAAGATTCTTAACACAACAGAGAAAGAAGGAAATCTCTTTTTAGTCATAGCTAGAAGCAAGCATTTCCTCCAAAGGTCAGAAAACTTTTCCTCAGTTAAAGAATATTTTTAAGGACATTGCAGGCTACTTGTACAAGTAATCTCTGGTAATTTGCTATATGAATTAAACATACAATTTCCGATATTTATTATTTTATATACTTCTGCATTTTCTTTTCTTTTTCTGAGCTCTCAGTACACAGTTTTGGTAAACATGGGGGTGAACCGGTGAAACTGGCTTCCATAATGATCTTTACATGAGAGAGCAATGGGAAGCTCATCTCTTTATTTAAAAAAAAAAAAGAAAGAAATTGTACTAGTTTACCGAGCACATCTTTTGGGGCTACGTGTTTGAGGTGGTGCTTGCCACTTGCTTAGAAGCACATTTCCATGTTCCAAAGCTGGCTGATCTTCTTACCTGCAGATTTAAAGTGACAAACTAGTCCATATTTTAAGTTGGAAAGAAAATAACAGGAAAACATGGTAAAAATTACAGTGCCAAAGGCAAATTTTAAAGGGCCAAAGCGCTCTCCATCCCTCATTTACATGAATCAAGCCATCGATACTGGTGCCTGAGAAACTTGAGCAGGATTTGCATAAATGAATTTAGGAGGAAGGACAGTATACAAGGTCACACTGTGCCTGGTTTGGTCCAGGAGTTTTTACAGGCTGTAATGGCTTGGATGCTATGAGTTCTCTAACAGTGACAAGTGGTAAATATATTTTATTTGCTAGATTTTGCAGCTTCCTTCCAGGTGACTGTCCATTTAGGACACAGGGAAGGTGGTAGAGGCTGAATTTATGTGTCTTAGCAGAACAGTCAGTGTCATGTCAGTGATATGCATGATGCCTTCTGTGAAAGTATTGGCACATTTTCCTTAGGTGCATTTTCTGACTTGGAGAAGAACAGATATGGTAAAGCTCTGGGAGTGGAGAGGGGAACAAGCACCCTTGGAGCATTTGAAAGTCCCACTCAAGAATTAGTTCTGAGGCACAGGTGGGCTTCTAAGAGGAGCAAAAGAGTAAAAAGCGTGTTTATGGATCAAACAGCCTTTCTGGCTGAAAGGAGCACAGCACTTACAGTGCGCCTGTATTTGAAATGAACATGTGAGGACAAAGTCATATGCCCTATAGTACTGGCCATGCTACAGATGACTGTGCCGTGTACATGCCAAGGTGCTCATACTGCTAAGCATCATGTGGATGAATGTACACCCTATGCATGCACACAGGGATGTGTCTGCCATGGTGTGAGCACCCTTTCACAGCACCCAGTCAGGGGCATGTTCAGCATATCCTCCTGTCTTGGCATGAGGCCTTCTGAAACACGTTTCAGCCCTCGGTTGCTCCTTTTCGATTCCTCTCTCCCCCTTCAGCCTCTCTCACAGGTAATTATTCCTATAGCAGCCTCCCACCAATGGCTGTCGTGCCTCTTGTCTGGTGTTGGTCTCACCTTGTTTTCAAGCAGAAGCTTGCAGGAGCTGAATACCCACCATGCACCTGGGACTTTGGGCAAATCCCCTCTCTATATATGTTTGCCTTTTGTACGTAAGGCTGCCTTTGGAGCACTGGCTCATTCTTCTTCTGTTGTACAGCACCCAGTAAAAGTTGTTTTTATCTTGGCAGAGACGTCTGGTTTTTACAATAGGCCAAATACAGATATTTACTCCTAAGAATAAGATAACATTTCTCTCTATGGGGAATGCTAATGCTTTGTTGTTTGGAAATGCAAATAAAACTTTAGTCTACAGACAACAGTTATTCTACTGACGGTATTTCCAGTCAGTTCAACAGACCGAATTTTGCTTTATTTTTGTTGAAATTAATGAGGCCTTATGTATATGTGTGCCTGTCTGTCTACCTGCACGACACAAAGTGTAAGCCATGTCCAATATGCCGTGTGTGTGCAGTTGTGTATCTAGTATTGAGATGGATTACTGTATGTTTTACTGTAGCCAGCAGTTGGATTATAAAGGACAACGACTGGACAATTAAAAAGCATTTGGAAGGACACAGCCACAGCAAAATCATCAAGATATGCCGAAATAAATTAGCATCATGCAAAGTTAGGCAATGTTTAATTCATAGTCTGTGCCTATATTTAGCCATCTGATTATTTGCAGTATAATCCATTCATTTATTGAAGGTTAATGCCAAGTTTTTCTCCTGGGTATTTGGTAGATGTGTCACTGGGTAGTGTAGCCCTTTTGATTGCCATCTACTAGATAGGCTGAATTTGCTCTAAAAATCTATATGCTTGTGGGTGGGTGTGCACATACATGCAAGCTGCCTGATGTATACTCAACAAAAACAGGGAGAATTCCCTAACCAGTGTGGAGGCATCTTCTGTCATCCCATTTTTTCCTGGGAAAGACCGTAGACATGAAAGAATTATTAATAGTGGTTTGTGAAAGAACAGTGTCACTGCCTTCATAAAGAGAATGCTGTTGATTTCGCAAATGGACACATAAAGGATAATGACCGAAGGGAAGGCACATGGCCGTTCACTTTTGAGGCACTCCATGAGACCGTGCAGAAAAGTCTCGCAGGGCACCATAGAAAGAAATCCTTTGAAAATGATATGAAATGTAGGAAGAGGACTGGGGAACAGAAGAAAAAGCATCAAAACGGCAGAGTTTGAGTGGAGGCATTAAAAGGTGAATGTCCTGAGACCGTATCTGGAAATGATGTTTGTTCTGGTGCTGATGTGATCAAAAATAGAGCTGGCCTAATTGAATAGAGAATATGAATAGCCTAACCAGGTTGAACAGGGTGAATTAAACTCTTCTGTAGAGGAGCTGGACTGGATTATGTAGAAATTTAATATATTTTTGACAGGGTTTTGAAGGAATGTGATTTGGAATTAGTGACAAGATTTTGAAGGAGGAATACTTTTATATATATCACACTGTCTAGGGATATGCCTGGTGCCAATCATTTTGATAGCTAAGCACAAGAGACCCTGATTTTCAAAGGTGCTGAGCACACACACAGATCTTGTTCACTTCACAGGGAATTATTTTTTTCATGGTCCTTGACACTTGACAATCAGGCCCTAGGTTTCTGACCATTAAGAAACTACAGTGTTACTGTAAATGAGGAAGGACAAATCATAAAATCATCTATATGGAGAGAAACGCTGAGGCTTTTTGGACAGATGAAATCATTTATTCAGAAGATAAAGCTCAACACTGTAGAATTATCCTGGTAGCTGCACAGCTTAAAAATGCAAAAGAGGAAAAGTGCATCTGTAAAGCTGGCAAGGCAGTGTAGATCTGACCAAAAATCTGTATTTCTACGTAGTCTGCCAGCATTAGGGAAGGACTGGGAAGCAAAGGCTTCCCTGGTACATCAGACTTTTCCCTCTGGAGGAAGTCTACACCTATCTCTTTTGCATGTCTGATTTTCACTCTCTCACCTCTGTTGGCCATGTCTTCTATTCTGTCTAATCTTACCTGTGCCAGTTATGTTTCCAGCTCCTAGTTTGTTCTTTGTGACCCTTCCTCAAGATACTGGAGCTTACTGTGTGGTAGTTAGTATGGAAGAGTTAATGAATCTCTCAGACAATGATCACAGCAGGAAAAGGGATCTCCTGCACACGGTGATTCACCTCTGTGGCCATTCCATGGCCACCCCATTTCCCTGGTGATACCCTTCTGCAAGGTGAAGTTTCTGCAGCAGACAGGAATGCGCAGAGCGCAGTGGCAGAGACAAGGTTTGGAAGAAGAGTTATATGCTTTTAGGTCAGGCTAGAAAATCAGGTGTGGTTTTTGGTTCACAAAACTTCCTTTTGGTCTGAAGCATCCGTGTCAGCAAGCTAAGTAAAAGCTGGGAACAGTCTCTCTAAATTGGACTTTGCTGGTCAGTTGGGCAATTTGATGGAAGAGATTGGTACCTCCAGAGCAGGCAAAGCAGTTGCTTGGTCTCCTTGGAAAGGAGGAAAGAAAAGTGGGAGGGTGGGAGACAGGTGGTTGCTGCAGCTGGACCAGCAAGTACTGGGCATTACCAGTCAACACATACCCAGTGAATTTGTGACTGATGATAATCACTGGAGTTACAAGGGCTTCCCCTCTGCTTCTCAAAAGTACAAGTTAATACATATGTTAGCATTTATTTGTTGGCTTCTAGGTTTGCAATGAGCATGATTCTAGCTCTTCCATGAGGTTTTGACAACCAGTCATCCATACCTTCCCTTTCACTGTATGCTGTAGTGTGAAGTGAGTGAAGTTCTTCTTTACTGTCTGTCTAAGAAAGTTCAAGGTTCTCTGCTGTTAAGAGAGGAAAGGATGTGTAGGCTTCCATGGAAGCTATCACTCTCGGATCAAAACCTGTTCTCTACAGATTGCAGGAGAAATGAGTCAAACCCCACATATATTCCTATACAGCCCTTCTTCACAGACTTAACTTTAATAATGATTTCTCTCCCTTCTCCCCCACCAGGGTGGCATGGGGTGGGGGAGACAGGGAATCGGGGATTTCAGTCAGCTCCTCAAGAGGTGTTTTCTTTTGGGGGGAAGGGGGGCATTCCTCACACTCTTCCCCGCTCCTTCCCTGAATCCCGCCCACGGGAGACAGTCCTCCATGAACTTCTTCAGCATGAGTCCTTTCCCATGGGGAAAGAAGTGGGTCACTTCTATGGGGTGCGGTCCCTCAGGCCCAGGCTGCCTGGGTCCCCCCCAGAGTCACAATTCCTGCCAACAAACCTGCTCTGGTGTGGGCCTCTCTCTCCACGGGCTGCAGGTCCTGCCAGGAGCTTGCTCCCTGCGGGTCACAGCATTTTCCATATGTCTCCACTCGCTCCACCATGGGCTAGAGGGGAATCTCTCTCTCCAACACCTGGAGCACCTCCTCTCCCCCTTCTTCACTGGCCTTGGTGCCTGCAGTTTCTTACATCTTCTCACTCCCTCCTCTGGTGGCAAAAAGCGTCTGCCTGCAGGGTTTTTTTTCCTCTTAAATACCATGTCAGGCCTGCAGAAAGCTTCTAGCTGCTACTTGCAGAAGCCACCCTGCAGCACCCCACCCCGAGAACCCCAGAACCTTGCCATGCAAAACTGCAACAGTAACCTTATTAAGTCACTTCACCTCTATACTTCTTTTTCCATTGCTATTTTCTGCCTGTCTTTTTGTATTTTTATTGCTAGTCCTTTGCATGAGAGTCCAGCTCTTACCTTGAGTTTGTACAGTACGGATGAGAACTGGGACTTAACCCCTTTTGCAACTTCCTATGTTACTGAATGCACAGTCATGCCTAGAAACCTTCATGTCAACCAACCTCTAAAGGTTGGAGAAAATGCAGCTTTTCTGACTCAGAGTGGAATTATCATTAAAACTCAGAAAGGCAAAACAAGTTTTGGGTATTTTCTGTCCATATTTTCAAATAAACTTAAATTCAGAAAAATGTAGTCTTCCTTTACTCCTGATTTTCGTGAAGCTGGAACACGATGGGTCATATGTTTCTGCCAATTACACTGGTGTAATCCTCAGTCTTTTCACCTCCACTGATTTTACTTTTTATTACTTTGGAGGTTGCAAAGCATTTATCTTTGAGCTTGGTACTTAGACACTGGCAAAACTGCAGTTCCTTCTCCCTTGGGATTTACTTGCTAAGTAGGTCTGTGTCCATCCACCATGAAACACAGCCTGACCCAGTGTATTTAAAGCAAATAGATGAGGCAAGTACTTCTGGGCCACATCCTGGAAAGTACTCATGGCTTTCTGTGGACTAATGACTTTCCCTGCTGTGACAGGTTATGTTGTTTTGAAGCAGCTGCTGGGTTTTGGTTGGCCCCAGGTAGAGAACTGGGGGGGAGGGGGGGAGGAATGGGGAAATGTCTCTTCAGGAAAAAAATAATTTTCTTAAGCCTTACCTTATCCTACATGAAGACGGGCTGCGTGTTGCCTACCTCAGAACAGGGATACAGTAATGAGGGAAATAGAGCTTAGTCTGATGGCTCATGCAGGTAGAGAAAGGGAATAGCAGAGTGAAGGTGGGAGCCACGTTCCCTTTTACAAAATACAGCACAGAGAAAAAAAGATACTGATAGCTGTAGGGCAGGATACGTTTCTAATCAGGATTGAAATCCTAAATGAATGAATGCTAATGAATTATTACTCCTTTTCTATTAATTAACGGAGTGTTTCACAGCACCCTCTAGAGAGCCCAGTCAGAACGCCGTTGTGCTATACATGGTTTGTGCAGCTCTCCATCTCGATTATCTCCCTATTTTGTGGGGCTGGGGGCTTTTTGGTACTTAGACATCAAAGTGCTCAGAAACAGCTCAAATTGGTTGTTACCCCACTAGACCAGCTGGTTCTGAGGAGAGCTGTAGCCAGTCTTAACTTACTGTCGTCTTACTTATTCTGGTTCATCTGAAAGTTACTTTAACTTACTTGATTTAATGCTCACAAGAAACAGAGTTGGAAAAAATCTGGTAGAAGCTGACTGAGGAATTGAGGAAATGAATGATTCAGGAATGTTAGCAAGTAACAGGAGGCTGCCTCTCCTCTAAAAATGCCTCACTGCAGCAAGAAGAAATACTAAGAAAAGTATCTTAATTTCTCTGCGTATTTGCATGGCTGAGAGCCTGGATATTTAACTTCATGTAGGGAAAAAAGGCTGTGGTGTGTGCGCAAGTATCAGCCACGATGTAGCTGAGCAGCAGTAAGGCTAGTGCATGAATTAGAGAACATATAAAAGGAAATAAAAGGATCTGCCTAGAGATCAAATGTGGCATTTGTACAGAACCTTATTCAAAATGGATACAAATGCATTGGTTCCTCAGAATTATAGGTGAATCAAAGGAAAATTACATCCAGGAAGATAAAGCAATCGACCAGCAGCCTTACCATGTGAGAGGCAGAGATGCAACTTTGAAGCTTCCCGTATGGCTTGCCAAAGAGCCAGATGTTGCAGGTGGAACAATGTCCTTTCTGGTTTAGCATCTGGTTCCTGTCATTCTGATCCATCAAGAAAGGATATGCGGAAGGATGTGGTAAAAATTATTTTACAACTTCACTTAAGAAGAGTCTTTTCTCCAGCTTTTGTAATAAAATCATGTTTGAAATGAGCATTTCTCTTCAGAGGTGGAAGCTATCACAGAAAAATGAATATGGGTTCTCCACTTTTCATTACAATGTGCCTTCTTGGAACCTGTTACTTGGAGCACGAACAACTAATTTCTTGGCCTGTAAGAGGTTATGTAGCCTCAAAGGGTACTGTAACCCAGAGAAATCATCCTTCCGCCCATCATGAAGTCTCACTGTTATTAATCAAGTTACTTCAGTTGTGTGCTAATTTATACTGATTGGTTAATCTGTGTTTTTCTCTTACTTGAGTGCTTTTCACCACCAGTGCTGAGCTTGCAGCATGAGAGTGGTAATACTGCTGCAAAGAAAAAAAAAAGACCTGTAGATTTAGGATGTAATATCAGGTTCACCAGGAGGACATTGCTAAGCAGATCACAAGGCAAATGACAGGAAAGATGAGTACAAATGAGTTGATCACTCTGCCAGAATCCAATTTTATGTGGCTGCTGGATCCTTGTGATAGTTTACCGTGAAGGACAGCAGGCACATTTCTTGTCCTTTTCATGATACGCCACACATTAGGCCAACAGCAAAGTCTCTGTTTGAGGTCAGTTTTATTACTTCAAATCCAAAAGTGTTTTGAATTACCCCAGAAGTTGTAAAAAATATTATTGCTCCAAACACCCCCCATGACCACTGGAAAGGGGCTCATGAAACTCCATATATGCAGCCCTGTAGGCAGTGTCACATAAAATATGATATGACATGGTAACATAACAGACACTGACAGGTTATCCAAGTGCTTCCAGCAAGAAGACAAGTATCTTAGTACTACTGGCACATCATTACAGAAATTACTAGTGAGCTATTGTCTACTGTAGGTTTCAGAAGGTGCTCTGGTGAGAGGAGTAAGGTTTCTGAGAGAAGTCAGTTTGTGAGAGAGGATCCACGGCAACTGGGCCATTAAACAGAGATTAGCAACCAGTCAATACAGAACAGTAAGAAAGCTGATGACTGGGAGAATCCACAGCAATGCATGCACAAAACCTTGAAAAGATTTCCTCTTATTATTTCCACCTCATGTTCACCAAAATCAGACTCATGTTCTACGAGAAGTACTGCTGAAGGCTTTTTATAATTTCTGAAAGCAACTATTGCAGTTTATATCCAACCTCCTGGCCTGCACAGTTGAAACAAGGTGATGTCCGAGGCTTCTGACAGAGTCTAGGTGCTTTATGTTAGCTCAGTCAACTTCCTTGCTTTCTCCTGTGTCTCAAAGGCCACAGATTTCAGCTGTAGTTTTCTGCTAAATAAAAATGTTTATGACTAGATCCCTCTGTGTTTGTGCCCTGTGGTTAAAAGAAATATTCCTAGACTTGGTCTCAGGTCATGAGATGAGCCTACCCAAAACTTTGACATCCAAACTTTCCTCTAAGTTAAAATAGGCATTTGTAATGTGTAATCTTTTTCTCAGGTAGTGAAAACCTACGCCAGAGGCAATGGAGAGAGAAACAGACTCTAAATCTGGTCATATTCCTCCATTTTAAAATCATACAGAACTGTGTTTGATACCAATGTACTCTCGCGTTTTAGCATTCTGAGAAATTATATACACATGCATTTTATAACAGCATTTGCTCCAATTAAGTCTAAATCAACAACCTCATTATAGATGGGTTCTCGTGTGTTTGTGTTTTGGTGGGTTTTCGGTGGGGTGTTTTTTGTTGGTTTTTTTTTTCTTCTCCCCACTGAAAGCAGTTGTTTGGTATCATCTTGTCTGAACTTCGAATGTGAAATATGAAGATTAAATAAAAACTTGGGACAGAATTCTTTCAGGGTAATATGCCAGCCCGGTTTAGTAAGGCTTGTATTATCAAGAAACTTTTACAAGTTTTAAGAGAGAGAGGTGGTGGGAAACTGAAGCTACGTAGTAATGTTTTATAGCAAGAAGAAAAAAAGGCAATCATGCTTCTCTGTTCAGGAAGACATTCCAGTTTAGTGTTAAGAGATTTGCACTTTTTGCTGCCTTCTGTCTCCTCATGTTTCCCTTTCCCCACCTGCCAAGCACTCACTCAGTTTGGGCTTCCCCTACCCCTTTCCATCATCCTGCAGCCCCCTCAAGCCTGCCACTGGGTCAGAGCTTCTCCACAAACCCTATTCCTCAACTACCTGAGTCTGCAGCTCGGCATCTCTCCCTGCTTATTACACCAGGAGCTTATAGCAGTAAATAAAATGGGGCTGGGCACGAGCTTGAACACTTGTGTGTGACCATCTATATTGTTCAATGCTTAGCAGGCTTCTCTGCATAGTTTTAGCAGGAAGGCACCAGTGCTCTCCTGGGTAGTGCCACAGTTCCACAGCGTTAGCCAGGGACTAGTCTCAGTAGGCAATTTGAACACAGCCACCCTGTTTTGGGGGAAAGCAAATTGACATATATGGGAATGATGCATTTTGTTCCACTTGGCCTCAGAATCTAGGCCCTGTTTTATTTAGTCATACTGATACAGCGTGTGTGTCCATTCCCCCTCCTTCCCTTCTCAGCCCTGCTATGCTATTTCGAAGGCCTCATGTGCCTCCTCCCTATCCTATTTAGTGCTGCCTTTTCACAAATATCTGGTTTAGGCTGCATTATTAATACTTCTGAGTGCTCAAAAATCATAAGATGCTGCAGCACAACGAATTATGTCATTGGCTTAAATATTGGAAGATTAAAAATAATACCTTTTAGGCTCCTTTTATTACCTCTGAGGGATTTTTTGGCAGGAAAGGAGAGGGTTTAGGACATATTCTGGTCATGCATCCAAGCTTTCCTCTGCATCATTGATGGAAATTACCTTTTTATTATTAAATGAGAGTAGAGATTCTCAGCAAATCATACGATCCCAGGAGAAGAGGCTTTAAGACTGATACAGTTGGCAACAATAATTCAGGATAGAGGGATATCATTAGTGTTATCTCCAATCTTCCGGTTGTCAGGGCTGAATGGAGGGGGTCTTGGCTGTAAAGCTAACTTTACCTGGAACTCCTGGGAATGTACCACCGTAAACACAGGTTGAGGCTATGTTTACATGGCACAGTGCGATGCCATGTAGAGAAACCACATTTTGTCAATTAGAGCTGGTTTGAGTATCTTTGTACGGCACTATATTTGTTCACTGTAGATATACTCATTACCTTCTTTCAGCCTCTGCCAGAGTTTTCCTTGCATGTGATAATGAAGGGGTCCCTTTGTTCCATGTTTGCTGCTGCTGCAGAGGGTAATGGACCATGTTCAGCCAAGCCTACTGCACTGACCTCCAGTGCAACTCTCAACCTAATTCAAAAATAAATGGCCAAATACATTTAAACATCAAACATTGGTTTGAGAGCTTAAACTTTATGCTCCTGGTTTGAAAATTTAAAACTTTTATACAGCAGTTAGGAAAAAATATGTTTACATTTGTGCTCTTGTTAGTGGACACTGAAATATTTTTCCCATTTGGTTATCGTCAGAGTGAATCCGCTAACTGATTTCAAAGCTTAGAGGCACAGTTTCATCCTCGGGAATGGTCCAGCCCTAAAACTTCATATTGAAAACAGAAGAGAGTTACTGGATATTGATCTTCTTAAATACACTCTAGAAAACAAAAAAACCTGTTCAGATAGACCTACGAAGCTTAACATCCGATACCTGGAAAACACCACACATAAACACATTTGTAGACATAATAAAAGGAAATCAGCAGTAAGCAGGGAATAACACCTTTCTCTCTCCAAATAAATGGTTCCATCTGAGTTATAGAAGCTTACTGAACCATGAAGGTAGGGAAGCAGGGCACATAATTCATGTTTCAGGCCATTAGAATGAATTGAGTCTCCACAACTTTATAGAAACATCATCTCTTTAGCTCCATTTGAGCTATATGCTCGGCCTGAGTGAATGCAAACAAGATCTCCAGCAAACAGCATTTTCTTAAAAGCAATAAATACTCTCACGGTCTTAATTTTAGTGGTGGTTTCTTAAATGATGCTTTCAGGTCTCAGGAGAATGTAAATGGCATAAAATGCAGTAAAGACAACTGCAAAAATTCTATGCAGCAAGTAATGAGAAACAATAGCTGCTCCTCCCAGGGGGTGGACTAAATCATCAGACCTGCAGAAAAAGTGGACCTTGCACTCCTACCAGTTAATTCCTGCCTCTTTCTTCTTCAGAAACAGAAGCACAGATTTATCACATGCAGTCTAACATGACCCCAGTTGCTCAGACTCTGATGTTGCTACCTAAATAAATGTATAAGCATCTCCTTGCCCTTGCTCATTTTGGTAGCTAAGAGATCACGCCCTGTGAGTGAGCTTGTTTCGGTGCTGTGCTTCTTTTCTTCATCCTGACACCAATATTATTGCCTACTTAGACTACAACGTTGGTCACCTCTCTACATTTACAGACTATAGCCACAGTACTTCCTGATGCATTATAAGCAATATTTAGGCTTTCATTTTTAGGCTATCCTTGGTGAGACCGTTGGTGAGAAACAGTAATATCGATATCATTGTTCTTGTTAAAAATATTCCCATGGCTGTGTAGTATCCAGATGGCACTTGTGAGTATGCAGAGCCATCCTGGTGTTCGTGGGGTCATGTTAGAGGGGGCAGCCAATGCTGGCGTAGTGCAGGCTACTGGCAAGAGCAGCAGAGTAAGACTTTTTAAGGGTCTAATTCTAATTCCCCAAGGATTTGCTGGTGTCTACGAAGCCACTTATCCCCTGAGTGTCAGTTTGCCTGTGTGCAAAAGCCTTGTCTTGTAGGGTATTCTGGAAATTAAACCAATTTACTACACAAGTTGTCGGATCCTAGGAAGGAAAGTGCTGGAGAAATGTAAGGTATTAATTACACCAGGCTAGTTGGGCTGTGCTCTGTCGAAGTGGCATCACCCCCTAAGTGTAGATCATGCAAAGTTACCTTGGAATTACCAAACAGCAGGAGATATTTGCTATTTGCCACACGAATTCATTAAGAACTGCAGGTGTGATTCTGGCGTGTAGGATGATGTAGTGGAAGCTCGCACAGTCCCCCATGGCATGAGAAATAAATGCCTTCGCCTAAAATTGTGACTTCAGATTAAAGTGCCACACGCAGTTATTTGGTTTCAAAAGTTACTCAGAATGAAAACACATTTATTAGAGTAAGTGCAATCTATATCTGATAAATGGGAACACATCTGGTCCATATCCCTGATACAAACCCCTCAGTATTAATTATATTGATGGTTAAAGCTGAGGAGTGAGTTGAACATTATTTATAGTGATCTTTCCTAAGTAAATCATTTTAAAAATGGCTTTCTAAATGTAACGTTTCCCTTTTAAGAAGCCCTACAGAATTAAAGAGGCTTTACAATGGAACATGAAACATATTGCAGAGGGAGAGACAGAAGCTTGCTTGATTAATGCACACGATTATCAGCGATGCAAATCACTTTCACTTATTAAGTCTTGTTTAATATCCTAATGAAGGCTTCCTGAGCAGATTTGATAATTCCAGAGAAAGTGACTGTGAACTAATGCCCTTTCAACATGTTGAGAATGAGCAGTGCTATAAAGAAAACCTCATTTACTATAATTCCCACCAAATGTGGTATCCTTTTCTAGACTCCTACCTCCCAGCAGGAGACAATTAACCTTTTCGGTGCCAGAAGTGATTCCCAACGTGTTCCAGCTGTGAAGGCCAGCAGGTCAGGCATGAATGAAGTTTACCTTCCGCTTTTGGTCTGAAAAACCACAATTATGCAAACACATCAAGAAAGCCTTGAGCAACTCCGGGCTTTCACATGGGTTCTGTCAGCACGTGCAAATGTGCTTCTTACCTTAGAGAGAAGGGGTCTGCATCGATTCAACAAAGCAGTGTGCCTCTCACAGGGAGTGCTGCGTACAGCTCAAATTAATTTAAAGTGGGTCTTTCTGAATGCACTCCAACAGCCCAGAAGATTCCCTCGCTGAATATCCAGGTAATTAAACTCTTGTCGCTTCTAAGACTGTAACAGTCATATTGCTGGAGCTGTGATGGACTAATGATAGAAGACAGTCCAGGTGTGTTGTGGGAGGTAATGCCTTTTTTCCATAGACCTTGCCTCACTTCTAAATTTGGAAGTGGTGGGAAGTGATGGAAAATGGCACATTTTCCCTTTTCCTCCCTTGACCCCTGTCCACATAATGTATGACTTAACATTACCAGACTGTTCCAGAGCGTTAGGGTAGCCACACCTATGCGCAGGGAAATGAGCAGCAGGTTGGAAAGCCCATTACATGCCCTGTGAGCTGGGAGCCCATGTGGTCAAATCCAGAGCTATAAGCTTTGCCTTAAACCATAGTCTTTTCTAGACAGAACTGAAATTTGGTCCATTGCGGTTTCAGAGATTTACAGATTCCCCTTTTCATTTGAAAGAACAAACCCAGTGTCAAATATATCAAGAAATAGCTTTGGTTAAAATAATTTTTTTTAAAAAGTTATTTCAATTTGCGCTTATCTGGACGTTTTCTAGGAAAAACAAGACTTATAAAACAACTAGTCTCCTGGGAAGGAAGCACTTGAGGGGGAGAAATCAAAAGGCAGCAAATCCCTAAGAAATTTGTGAGCATTTTTATTAGACTTGTATTAGGGCAAAGAATAAGGATTGCACTGTATGTTTGTAGACATGTTCAGGAAACACATTTTCTAATCCACTTGCTCATATAGGACAGGCTTTTAATATAGATTTATAATAAATACAGTTTGGTGGTACACCTCTCCCACATGACTGAGAGCTGTCATATAAAATGAGACTGTAGGCCTGGATTTGTATCTTTATTTCTGTGTATAATGAATTGAGAACAGCATTTCAGATAACTATAGGTGACATGATGGATCTCAAAGGGATAATCATGTTTCAGCTGCTAATATAGTAACAGCAAGAAATATAAGGATATTTTAGGAGTTATCTGTGTAGAGGAACCCAGGTTGTATCAGTGTCAGTTGAGAGGGGCTTTTACACACTTCCTGAAACTATGTAAAACCAAAGAATTATTGCAGTCCATCAAGGACCTTTCCAAGGAAAGTATCTCAGTATATAGCTGTATCATATGTTTAATTTAAACACAGAAAGTAGTTGTGGCTGAAAAGCCCACATGTGCTACAAGAGTGAAGAAAATGTACATATGTTGTTGACTTTGGGATATCAGCTGAGGTAGACTGAACCACTGTTGTCAAAAACCTGTTATACATATGTTTGTTGCTGTACGTGTTGGTGACATCGAAGTTCTGTGTTCACATGAGAGAACTTTGTGGGTTGGAATTCCTCAAGACTTGAGCCAGAGCAGATGTCACTTAAAAAATATCTAATGTCAGGTCAGAGAGGCCTGCTCCAAGTCCTCTTGTCATATAAATGAAAAGAGAACATTTAAGTAGAACAAAAAAAAGAGATACTTTAGCCAGTTTTGCTCCAAAGAGTGCGAAACAGCTTCTTTTTCCTTTTTTCTTTGATGAAACTGTTTCAAAATAAGAGTTGTCGTGAGAAATAAAAAATATGATTACCAAGCCAGTTCTTAGACCTTAAAAAATGTTACTTTTAAAAAAAAAAAGACATTATTTTCAGACAGCCTACTTCTTGAACACTTTCCAAAAGAGCTGTTGCATGTGCACTGGCAGAAATAGAATGACAATAGCCATAGGGATGTGTACAACATAGAGAGTAAAAAGGCGTAACTGGAATAACAGAGGGGAAACTAGGGCGGGGAATGAAGCTGAGGAGAAGACTGAACACATTTGAGGTCAAATCATACATACTAGTGTTATTCGGTTCTTAGATAATAGGCATGGGGACATGCATTGCTAATTCTCATTAGCAGTTGGCCCTGAGGCTGTGACTGTCCCTCTCTGTTATCGACATTTTCTTGTCTTTGTAACCTCTGTGTTACTGTAGTATAATTGGCTTGAGTAAAC
Organism: Zapornia atra; assembly: GCA_013400835.1. NCBI lineage: Eukaryota > Metazoa > Chordata > Aves > Gruiformes > Rallidae > Zapornia > Zapornia atra. Next base: position 195,772 of record VZTU01009320.1, read on the forward strand.
CCTTAAAGACCCCTGAAGTGCTGTATATGTGCCTCTGGATGGGGTGTCGCAGGTAGGGTGCAGGCTATTTGATAAGTACAGGTTTATCCAAAAATGTCTTTCCCCACTCCTTACCGTAGGACATTCTATCTACTGGATCCATCCTCTCTAGAGCTCCTAGGAGGTGAACTCCCCGAAGCTAGTATCATGTTGTTTTAGTTGAAATTCTCCATCATGGCTGCTCTCATGTGGCCACTTCTGAGGGGGTTGTAGTGTGCATTGACAACTCTATCATTTTGATTAAGCTGTTTATTGACTGTCCAGCAATATCTGGAGGATATGGCCAGGTGTACACTGGGGAGATGCAGAGTAGCTGGTGTGCTTTGGCTAACTCAGTGTTCAATAGAGTTTTGTGTGAAGTGTGTACAGTCACATATGAAATGTGCTAACTTTTAGTGGTTGACTTATAAATTAACAATACATCTTTAAAGAAATAAAGGCATGAAGCAACACTGCCTACTTGCTAAATTCTTTCTCCATTATTAACATTCATATGCCAACGACTCTGTTTTGGGAGGTAAACCTGTCTAGATAAATGTTTTCCCTCTTTTCCCTCCCTTGGACATCTTGTTCTTAACAGAGACATTTCCCTCTAAGCTGATCTCATTCACATGGACTATATAATAAAAAGGGCTGGCTGGAAGAGTGCTCCTAAAGGACAAGTATCTCTTTCCTAACCTCAGGCATTTAGCATGTGTAAACATCACAGAAAACTACACCTTTAGCATGTAAAAGCATTTAGTCCCCACTGCCAGCAGTCATAAGTAAGCAAGTTAAGCACTGCATTGCAAAATATCCTTATTTTATGTTCTACAAAGCTACAAAATAATAGATCCCCCTCCCCCTGATTCCAATGAAACACTTCATCATTAAAGAATAATTTCCTTTGGAGGTGGTAAGTTTTTTGCAAGGGGTAGCAATAAATGGGAACTTCCTGCAGATCACTGTTTCTAGGTTGCTGAGTGACTTAAAAGTAGTGATGGCTAGCGATCTTCTTCTGAAGTAGGCAAGTGGTCCTGCTGCAGAAATTACTATTACAACTTAAATCCATCCCAGTTACACAAGAAAGGGGGGACTTGAGCTAAGGGACGTGGAGTCCAAATTACTGTTTTAGCTACAGACGTGTTTGCTGTCTGTCCAAATTAGGGCAGTGTTGGGGTGTTGTAGAGAAATCACCAATCGTCCGGTACGTACTGGGTGAATAAAGAAAAGAAAGGAGTCTCCATGGATACTAATCCACCATCTTTTATAATACTAACCACACTGTTCTTTTCTTTCTATTTACCTTTATGAATATACTGTATTTCTGCGTATTTTCAGTTCAGCAACACTTTGTGTTTTAAAGCTTATTGTGCCCAAACAGATGAACACATTATGTTGTCCAACAGAGATTGGCTTTTCTTGTTGATCTTGTCCTCTTTTAGTGTGAAATCGTATAAGCATCTCCCTCCTGGACAGCACCAGCTTTTAGTAACCATGAAGATTAAGGAAGACTTTGCACCAATCACTACTATTTGCAAATTAAAATCTCATCTAATTCACTGGAAAAAAAGAGTGAACCACTGGTTGCTGCGAAGCAAATGCACCCTTGACCTTAGCATGCCCAAGACTGTATATAGGCTGTTTATAAAGACATGTGTTTGTTACTAATAATCCCAGCCTATTTGCTACAGAGGCTGAAATAAATCAGTGTTGAGGCACTAGATGATAATGATACGTATACACAGAGATAAAGTAATTTCCAGAGATTAAAGGAGAGTAAATTTCCTAGATGAACTGTAAATTTCACCACCCACCTGTGGGGTGTGTAAATATAGATATTGGGTGGGAAGCAGGTTTTATTTTACTACTGACGTGATGCAGTGATGAACTCTGACATGCTGCTGACTGTGGTTACTTGATAAGTGTAAGATGTGGAAAGCCAGCAATAACACTAGATGGTATCAGATCTCTAAAATAATATGTGTTTGAAGGTGTTAAGTATAAATATGGAAGTACAAAAATAAAAACAGGCAAAATTATAGTCCATTCATGGAGGGAAAGAAACATCAGAGGAAACAGATCTTTCTTTTTCTGTAGACTTTTAACAAGGAAATTAAGCACTTAAAAACAACAACTTTTAAATTATGTTTAATGTTCTGGTAAAGCCAAGTGATGTGCTGCCAGAATTTTTACAGGAAAAGCTTCTGAGAAGGGTTCATCCTTAGCTGCTGACCCTCATGATGCCACCTGAGTAAGAGCATACGATCCCCATCTTTGCCTCACAGACCAGCCATTACTTGTCCTCCTTCCTTACCTCCCACTGCCTTTGCTGCTGCTGCCTGTGCTACACCTGCCCTCTGCAACCAGGCAAGGGCTGTACTTATGCAGAGAGTGGTGTTGGCCAGGGCTCACTCACATCTCTTGGTTCTGAAGGCATGTGAAAAAAACTGAAAAAAAAATAATTAACGAAACCCAAATTAAATAAAATAACATCCTAATGTAGTACCTTGAATCATCAGATTAGATTCAAACATCTTTACTGCTCAAAATCTGTCAAGTCTTATTTGGGCCAAATCACCCTTGATTACTTCTTAAACCAGTTGTCTAGAGAGCATATTTGATGGCCTCATGTCATTCAGGCCAAGAGTCCTCAAGGCACTTATGTATTCACCTGCCTTCCCCTCTCATCTAGATGTCTCATGAGAGGATTTGCTAGATCTTTCTGGCTTTGGGTGAACTATTATGATATATTGTTACTTTTCTGCATTATGTTCTGGAGCTTCCACATTCTTTCACTGGACTTAAGTCATCATCTTCAGGATTTATTTGCTCAAAAAACATCCAGATTTCTTGGATTCTCAAAAATGTGTGCAATGACTTAGAGCTTCAGACCCAGAGCAGAAGGAATACATCTGTTCTTCCATCAAGAGACCACATTATGCGTAGAAGTGAAACTGGGTCAAATTTCTGGGCACTGTAAGTTACAACAGCTTCTTTGAACTAAACAGACTTAGACCAATTAATACCAGCTAAGGATCTGCTTTGCCGAATTCCTGGTGAGTGGGAGAAGGCTGCCTAATGAGACTCAGTGGAGTAGGGACTGTAAAGGAAGGGATCTAAATAAGTGACAGCCAACCCATCTACACTGCTTAAAATTGTTCTAGCTGATAATACAGTTGTTAAGATCAAAGACAGGACAAGCAGGATATGTCACAAATGCTTCTGGCTTAGGAAATCCTGGGGAAGGACTGTAGGCTTCCCATCTCCACTGTCCCCTGCCACTGCCTTTACCTGGGCTACAGTACTGGAAGTCCCTCTTTATTTCTTGCAAGCAATGCCTGTGCTCTCTCCTGCTCTCTCTTGCATTGCTTCAGGTAGAAAGGGGCATAAGCATCTCTATCTCTCCTCATCTCCACTGAGTTTCCCCTCCCTAATGGCAAAGCCACAGGGGTACAAGGAAGCATGGATGCTGTGTGGAACTCTGGGAAGGCAGTCAGGCCAAGATGCTTGGTGGTAAGCATGGGTTATGGGGATCTCAGATTACTGTATTGGACATAGTTAAAATATCCTGATTATCAGAAAGTGCTTAGCATTTTCTGGGGAAAAAATGTTCCTTTGAAGTGCTTCTGGTTGAACACCCAAACCCAGAAGGAATTCTGTAACGGGCTGGCCTCCTTGTCTCATGCTGGTGTGAACAACTGCTTCTGGAACTCAGCTGGGGCAGGTGGTGCCGGGAGGCAGCCTTGGGAAGCCTCCACACAGGAAGCAGCAGAAAAGCAAAGGCTGAACAGGTGAACAATAAAACCCAAGGCAAACCCATGTGCCCTGCAAATATCAGTACCAGAAGGTTATGGCCATTGCCACAGCTTTCACATTAAAGTTACCTTCCCCAAATGAGAGACCTGTTTCAGGATGTCTCTGAACCAGTATCTTGAGCATGGACACGGGAGGGAATAGAAAAGGGAAAGTTCCCATATCGAATGCCATCTTGTTGCTTTGACCAGTCACCTTTTAAATATTTATGTTTTATTTTTATCTGCGTATTAGTGAGACATTATTTGTGCACAGGCTGTTAAAAACAGTTCTAAGGGAAACACACTTCCAGCTGGTTTCCTCCTGTTTTCCATCTGCTGTGTGTATGTGTCTTTGGAGGCATTTAACTGTTTCTTGTCATGGTAATTGGTATTTTTTCAGTAGTGAAGGTGGGAGGGGTGGAGGAGAGAAACCCTAAGGCATCTGTGTTTGTGCTCAGTTGATCTAAAAGAGATTATCCTGGTTATTTCCTAATAAACATTATGTGCTTTAAAAAAGATGGGGTGAGACAGGAGAAGGGTATCAAACATCGAGTAACATTAAGTTTTTAAGAGTTAACTTCCCTAAACTGTATCTTTGTATTCTTCTATTTATGCATCGCTACTCTTTCCCCATTTAATCTTAAATATGTAAATCCTCAATTTATCTGGAATTACTTAGTGAAAGGCTGATGTGTGAGTGTGGCAGATTATAATATTCCATCGCCACCCCTGATCCTCTTTACCTCTTATTCTTTTCATAGCAGATCAAAAAAAGCTGTATGCGTGCCACAAGAATACATTATTTTAAGAGACTTGGACTTAGAAATTGATTTCCTTGATGAGAAAAGGAAAAGTCTCCTTCTGACCTGAAGGGTCACTTCATAATCCTGTCACTCTACATCAAAAAGCTTTTTTTTTTCTTTTAGTAGAAGATGAGAATATTTCTGAAAAGGAATTAATTTTTCAGATACAGTGAAAACGATGACTTAAAGAGACTTAGCAGATGATAGAGGGCTGTCCTATTCAGAATACATCTCCTGTGATTAGAACAAGCTCTGAATATATTTTAGGGTCAGGCAGTTTTAGATGGAGATTGGGATTTGTACTTTGGGATGAAACTGATCTTATATTTTTATTGAAGTACTTAAGGTTTAAGCTGTAGTCTTCCCTTTTTTTTGCAAAGGGATTTCACCGATTTTTATAATGGGGATTGGTGCAAGCAGCCAATAATTTCTATGTATGGACTTTAGTTAATAGGATGTTTGAAATGAAATGATTTTCATCACCAATAATTAGGTTCAGCTACTAATACTTTTCCATAGTACTTTTCTTAACAGAAAGCACTTGATACCAATGTAGACTTTCATAATCTATTTTATTTATGTAATTACTGAATATGTCTTATGGAAATTAGTTTAAACCATGTGCCTGAAAACCAGCAGCCCCAAGTATTGTTATTCAGCAATAGCATGCTGCTGACGTAGGTATGCACAATACACATGGGTGCCTATATGTACATGTCTGATCATGTGTGGAGACATGGGAAATGCTGGATTTATCTCTTTTTTAAAAAAAAACATTATGAGGTATACAGTATATGACATATAATTTCAGATATATAATATAATGTATAAATCATCATAACCATATCAAGTTTAATATATCTTAGTGTATATGTTATTGTTATGTTTATTAATTATACATCATAGATTATATATATATATAACCATATGTTAACTACAGGAGTAGTCAACAGCTAGGAACAAGAGGCTTAAAACATTTTAAACAGCTTTAAATAGCAGGTGCACATAAAAATGTAAGGTCACTGCTCTGAAGACCTTAGAATTACAATTTGTTTATATAGTGATAATTGTTGGATGATATTGTGTATCTTTACCATAAGGTATATAAAGAGAAATGCAAATTCCCTTCTTCCAGATAAATTGGCCATTGTCTGGACTATCTGTTAGTTGTTCTAATTGCTGGTCTAAAGGCAGCAGGAAAATATTGCCCACTGGTAAAACTGTTCTTGTGATGATGTTGTGAGGTCCTCAAGCAAAAGCCATTACTGAATAGGTAAAGAGATTTTTTTAATTTGAGAACTATTCTACCAGGAGGGTTTTTTCTTGTCTTGCTTCTGAAAAATAATAATTTATGAATATTTAGTGCAAGTTGGTGACTTGTGTTACTGGCTGTGTTTGGAGACCGGCAGAGAGCTGTATCGCATTCAGGAGCTGCAAAGCAACAGTAAATCTGTAGCATGAGCTCTCGCTGGTGATTCCTGTACGAGTCCAGTCCCTAAATGCTGACGACAGCTTCAAACTGCAACGAGAGGATCCCGACTGCTAACTTGGTTTGAATTGAAAAGCGGGGGTTTAGTCCAATAATCTTGTTTAGAACTGATATTCCCACAGGAATCTGGTGAGAGGATCTGATACTTTTAATCACGTTCACTGTGTTCATGGTAGCAGAGGTCTGGGAGGGTTTTGGAAACGTGGTAAAAGCCCTGATTTGAATTGAAGGGTTGTATCTGTCTCTAAACCGGATAACAGAGCCTTTGCGAACAGAGAGTATTTGTGTGAGTTGAATTTTCTGAACCTTAAAACCAGAACAATAAATCTTTGAGCAATGCGTAGAACTAAAATGCAGGGAAGTTGTGAGCTCCTCCAGAGCACAACAGGAAACGGAAAAAATGAAACATTCACCCAGGGAAACGTGAAAGCCGGATGTGCCCAGGTACCTGCGTGGGGAAAGAGGCGTTGAAAACGGGCACTCCGGGGGCACTTTCCCACTCCCAGCCACGTCCTGCGGAGCTCTTCAAAAGGCAGAGCTGTGCCTGCTTAATAAATGAGAGAAAAGAAAAAATCCCAGGATGAAAACTATTTGCTCTTCTACCCTGGGATAAATTCAGGGAGTTCCAGGTCGCTAACTACTATGCAAACGTGAGCAGTTATTTTAATTTCACGAGTGCTAGGTGCAGTCTGATTTGAAGTACTCCCGTAGGCTGGGATACGGCCCCTTTCCCCCTCGCCAGAGCCCCCCACGCCCCCCGCCATCTCGGGGCTCCTTTATTCGGGATGTCAGAGCGCACCCATCACCATGGCACTCACGTGCCCTCCGACAGCGCGCCGAACAACGCGACTAGCATCTGTCGGGGCTACGCGTCCTTTCTTCCACAGCCGCCCCTGAACTCGATCCACCCTGCCCTCTGCCTGACCTCTTCCCAAAGCCTCTGGCTCCCCGCCGCCCGGGTGCCCTGGCTCAGCTCCGTTTTTCAAACTATCGCCCTTGGAAGTGCCTCCCCACCCTCCGCATGGGCTGTGAGACCGAGCCAGCAAGGAGCAATCTTGCCACGTGAACTTCCCTTTGTTTTTCTTTGCGCTTAAGACGAACCGTCTCCTTAGTAACTTTTGTGGCACTACATGTGAAGGAGCTCATTATGTAAAACATACGTTTTCCTCCCTGCTAAAAGCCCAGGCAGTGCTGCTCAGAGCTATTCAGTGGCTCCACGTTACGCTGGGGTAGTAACTCTGCCACAGCCCCTCTGTTTGTCTGCTTGTACATCACTCCGCTGTAGAGCGGCTCCAGAGCTCACTGAAACACAAACTTACCGCATTTGATCCCAGCAGAAGCGGGATGGGGCTGCTCCCCGAGCCGGCTCGCAGAGCCGAGCCTCCTTCAGAGCTCTTCTACCTATATTTGATCACAGATGCTAAACCCCAGAGTACAACATCTAAATATTGAAACGCACTGAGAAAATAAACCCACCCCACCTCTCAGGACTGAGAAGCTTAATGGCTGGAAGCAGTACAGTGGTGCAGGATTTTCCTATTGTCTCAGCAGAGGAGGAAAAGTTGACTTTGAGAATGATTTGCACATACCAGTTCCCTGAAAATAAAAATGTGGGGCCAGTTCCATAGTTTCCAGAAGAAATCTAACCTTCAGCCAAAAATTGAGCTGTCCAGGTTGACAACATTCAGGAAACTGTGCTTTTCTGGGGAGATGACTGCAGTGGCAAAGATAAACCGGCAGGAAGGTTTCTTTGGAATGATATGAATTTAATGAATCATATCCACATAAAAAAATTCCCAGCTGGTCTTAAATTTCAGGGAGATTTAAGTGATAAAAGATATTTTCCCTGTCCCTTTAGATGTGTATTAGAGATGAGAGGCCTTAGATAAGCCCTCCTGGGAATCAAGCTTTCCTTTTTCTTTAATTTGTTTTAAAGAAAGAAAAGAGCCAGGCATGCTTCTGAGTCTCAGATGGGTATAATTAGTTATTTGCTATTACTGGACTTTTAAAGTTGTCTACTCCCACTCTTTTTATATTAAATAATTTTCATTTTTTTTAAACCCAGGCTAATGACAAACTTCATCCCCCCTTGAAAAAAAAAAGAAAGCAAGCTATACTTATTTGCCTTCCCCCTTCCACCATCCTTGTGCAGGGTGCATCCTTTCCCCTATTAACATATTGATTTATTTAAATTAAAAATAATGATCTCCTTTCCCCCGTCCTCCTCCGCCCAGCAGCAGAGTCTGTCTCTGATCCTTATTAACAAATTGATTGCAGTATTGGTGTCAGTATGGCTCATTTAGTAGCTCTTTTGCCTAAGGTCCAGAAGATTGGAGGAGGGAACAGCTTCCATCCGTAGATACTGGCCCAGCTCCAAAGGTGACACGGCTCTGGTACAAGGGACAGCTGCTAGAGACTGCACCAGGACACTCAGCGGGGCCCGCTTTTGAGTGGTGAGGATCTGGCTGGAACTTGCAAACCCCACAGCAACTCTTTAAAGTGGGTGTGAGAAGGGCATGGCCACCCTGCCCCACAGGTCTCCTCACGACCTCCTGAGCAGGTGACGAGCCCTACTGGTCCCAGCCCCTCCAAGTCCCCCCATCCTTATTCCCCAGTTGTAGGGACTGCTCCATTCCAAGTTCAGGGAAGTGCATGAAGGGCTCTCTGTCAGTTCCTCCTCGTTGGTGCGGTGTGGGTATTCCCATTAACAAACAGAAGCTGTGGGTCAGCAGCTGTGGATGAAAGGCTACAGGAGGATCAGCTTGCCTACCAGCCTTTTTGGGACAGACATTTGGCCGCTCACACCATGCTTGCCACAGATACTGCCAAAGGGTGAGGTGTGCCTGCTCTGTGGCCCAACAGCCCCACCAGGTAGTGTCTGGAAACACACTCACTAATGTGAAGTCCCTCTTCATGATTTCAGGGGAAATTAGGTTTCTCCTCCAAACTCTGAATGCTGCTGGCCTGGTGACTGGCTTTCCTAATTCTGCTTAATGCTTTTGGGCTAATGACACACCTTCCAACGTGTTGCAGGGTTATAAACCAAGTACCCACCCTTCAAGCCCCGCTGTTTGTAAGGGAAAGGAGGTACAGAAACAAGGTTGTGCTGCCCCATTCTGCAGCAGAGAAATGAAGGCAGAGAAGGATGGAAGGACTTACCCAAGGTCACAAAACAAGACACTGGTTTCTCCTGTTAAGTGCCCCTATTTTGGGCCAGGAGAACTCATTTCCAGCTTTTGAGCAACTGCCTGATTCCACCCTGTTTTCAGTTAAGCCCTCAGACTCCTAAAATGGTAGTGAAAGCTGTGCTGCAGCCAGAACTTTTTTTTACAGTTTCCCCTTCCTCTGCACCTCTGAAGGGCAGCTGCTTCACAGGAAAAGCCCAAGGGAGCATGGAGGCTTGTGCCCAGAAGGAGGGAGATGGCTATTCTTGACGTGTGCTTCGTCACCTAAAGCAGATGGTGTTGTTTCTGGTTCCTGATGGGATGACTTTCAGCTCCCAAAAACCTTTCAAGTTTGACCATGCAGACATGCTTGGAAGAATGTCAGATGAGCACACATCTGTCCAAGACCTTTTACCAAACAGCAACACGAGTACAATTAAATTAACAAAGGGAGAGTTCACAATTAAGGCTGGAGCAAGTGCATGGCTTGCTTTCAAAGAACGGCTTGAAAAATGTTCTTATAGAAGGCACCCAAGGCCAGTGCAGTTTTCTTCTGCTTCATTCCACCAAGTTTTAAATTCTTCTTGTATTTTGAAATACACTGAAATAAGCAGAGCTGCAAACTTTACAAAAACTACAGTTATTGATCTTCTACATCTTCGCCATCTGCTTAGTTCTGGTGTCTAAAAATATTCAGTCCTTGCTCTTGCTCACATGATTGTTGAGAAAATGCTAGAGCTGGTAAATCAGAAAAGCACATTGTGTATTGGGGGAGGGGAGTTCCATCAGGAAAATATGCTGTCTGAAGGGAAAAATACAGAAAAAACAACTCCAGTCCTGTACTTAAATAGACAAAAAGGAAAAGAAAAAAATCAATCCATTTTTTCAAACTGCAGGAAGAAAAAAATAGAATATGTCTGGGGTGTTATTTTCTTTTGAAGACAAGCCACACAAACTTCACACCTATACCATGATATAAAAATGTATGTGGTTTTTGCATACTTCAAAGAGTTAAGGAATATGAATTCCCTATTATAGCTTTTTGAAAATTGAATCCAACTGAACAATTTATAGGTTAAAAATATTACAACTGGAGAAGACATGTCCACCTCCAGGATATAACAGCAGAAATACTGTCTAAAAAAGTACGCCTTGTGAAATTGTTGTAGACTTGAAAGGCAGAAGGAGATTACCTGTGTTTTGGTTGAGAATTAAACATACAGGACACAGGACTCTGACTTCTAAAATGACTGAGATTTTGAAGGCAAATTATATCCTTTTATTTTCAGTAGGAGCTGTATTAATAAATTCCCAGCTCAGCTTTAAAAATCTCTGCTTCTCTCAGGGTTTGTGTATGGTGCCCACAACTACAAACCCTAAACATGGCTCAGAATAAATTTCATCACCATATGGAGGTCCCTAGTGAAATCAGCTAGATCATTCTGTGTTAGTTTGTGAATTGCTGATTGGAGTTTGAATGTGAACCCTCTATTGTGGGCATTATGTGAGTCTCAGGGACGAGGAATTTGGTATTGTTAGAATGGATAAAAAGAAAAGTGGGGTGTGCTAGCATGTGCTATTTCATGAATATTATTTACCAATTTATCCAAGTGGTTCTTTTGAGGCCTGGTGACATCTGTCACCCAAGGTGACTCTAAGAGGAGAAAAAGAGGAAGAAAATCCCACTAAAACAATGGGACTGCAAAATGAAGATTTAAAGCATAACTTTCTGAAGATGATCTGTGTGGCAGACCTGTGGCTGCATCCTTCCTTTGCTGCTTCGTGAAGTACAGAGGTGCCTGATAGGGCAACATGGTTGACTTTATTTTTGCATCTAATGAGTATCAAGTATGAATCCAACACCAAAGCAGGCAAATGGTTGGTTTATTTAATCCTGTGTTCTGTGTTTGATGCTGACCAGTGTCAGAGGGGAGGGCACAAAGCCTGGTAATTTGCCTATGCAGAACATCCTCTCCCCATCCGCAGACGTGCTGATCACATGTTCTGCCACAAGGCCAATTATACATCCAAAAGCCAGAATCTCCCCTCAGTTTATTAGAGGCCACCCCTGAAGCTCTGAGGGTACACTGGAGCCGGGCAGGAATTCTCAGATGGAAGGGATCTTTGTCAGAAAATGCCAAATTGATGGAACCAGAGTGTTTCTTGGAACTAGGGAGGTTTGGGGACCTGCCAGTGAAACACAGGCAATGGTTCCCCTGGAAGCCAGCTCACCTGCCAGGAAGGCTTTAGGTTGCTTCACCTGGTGGGTTTCCAGGGTCCGCAGATCCTGGGCTTCTCCATCACTTGGACTGCTTTGGAGCTGGAGCCCGCAGGGCCCACAGCACCAAGGCAGCCTACTTCAGGTTCAACAGCCCTAGGGCTTCCAGGCTCCTTCTCACAGGACTGAGCGCTGTGAAAACTCAGTGCCCATGAAAACCCAGCTCCCAGCCATGTGGCTGGGAACCCAGCATGCCCTGGCACCCTGGGCTTTGAAGGTGAGGGGGGTGAGGAGGCTGAGCATACTGGGAAAGAGGAAATCTGGAAGCTCTCCTGTCAGGTTCATTAAACAAAATGCCATGATTTCCCTCTCCAAACTTCCCTTCCAAGGGAAATTTTGTGATGTTTACTCTGAAACAGAAAAAGGGCACACCCCCCTCAGGTTCCCTAAAGTAGTGCTATTGCAATTGTTTTGAACCGATCTGTGATCTTGGGTGTGACTGTGCACAGAAGCTTACAACAGAGTCCCAGATTTTCATCCTACTGGGATGTAACATTTGGCTTCTGGCATAAATAAATAATTTTGTAAAAAGTAAATAAAATGCTAAATATCTAGGCTAGGACTAGGCTTAATTAGAGATTGCATAATGTAAATAGGAGCTCAAGTACTTGTGCTTCTGAGTGCCCCTTCCCCAAAGACTGCTCAGCAGTGATGGGGTAACTAACCACCCAAGTTTTCTTGCTGGGCAGGTGAGAAAAAAAAAAAAAAGACTCTTAGAAGTTCAGTAGCTGAACTAATTACCCGAAAATGATTGCCTGGGGTTGGACCATTTGTTATCTCATCAGCATTCAGTGCCAATTCCATAGGATGAAGGAGAAGGAAGAAGAAAAAAAAAAAAAAAGACCAGAAACATGAGAAGGAGAGCAGATAAAAGGACAGCAGTTAGAAGGAAAAAAAATGCTTCTTAACTCTACTCTGTACTTTTTCTCTCTAATAGATCCCCCTCCCAATCCACCCTAAGTACAGCAACTGGCATGTAATGAGTTCTGCAGGGATGGAGCATCAGCAGTTTGCTCTGAGATTTCTCACTAGCTCCCCAGATTCCTCAAACTTTTGGGAGCAGAGGGAGGAACAAGTGGAGGCAATATACTTCTATGTTTATATATATGTTACACATACATATGTGCACACACATGATGACAACATTCTGGACTTTTCAAGACTTTGCTGTATCCGTTGGCTGGAAGAATGGTCCAGGTCGACATGAAGTTTCCATCTAGATCCTAAGGAAGAAGTGCTCTGGACAGTGCTTTGGACACTGCTTGTGCTAACACACAAAATCTGCTTCCTGGAACTGAAGATGCCTCCTGGAACCACACCTGGAACATTTGGAAACTTGGATTTGCCTGGGGGTAGTCACAGCTGAAAACTCAGCTCTGCTAACATGGGAGGTATTTAATATCTTCTCACACTGTATCTTTTATCTTGTAGATGGTCTTCCACTGATACAGAGAGGATGTTAACTGGAGACTGATGGGAAAGGGCCTCCAGCCACCAGTGTGGTTGATTCCACTGGGAGCCAGTGTGCTAACCCTCCCTGCAGCTGCTCTGGGTGTGCTTGTTTGCCCCGTAGCTCTTTCTTCAGCTCTCTTTGCAGGCTGTGGCATTCCAGGAACTTCTGCCCTTTCCTTTTGGTGAGGTTTTCTTTCTCTATATGCAGCAGGCCAAGGAAGTGATGGCTTGCAGAGAAGGTGCTAGCAAACCTGGCTCTTGCTCCCAGTGCATTTTTAAAAAATGAGAACATCCTTCCAGTAATCCATGTTTGCATTAGATGGAAATGTTTTGGCTTCCCTCCTGTCCTTGAAAGCCCAGTGGTGTAATAGGAATTTGGGAAATGCAGGCTCTCAAAAGTAATGTAAAGAACAGATACACCTATTCAAATGCAAATTGCTGAAGAAGAGAACAAGGGAATTATTTTCTCCACTTCCCTCTCCCCTCTTCCTTCCCCCAAAAAAAATCTTTTTAACTTAGGGCCACATCCCACATTTTTTAGATAACTTGTCTGTCAAAAGTTCTGGGTTGCACTGTCTCCAGATTCTCTTGTGCTGCTGGGGCACTCACTTGAAGAGAGACTGAAGCAATTTTCTGCCACAAGGTTAGGGTCACACATGGGGCTGTCACTCCAGATCTTGTGGGAGAAACAAACCTCCTGCCTTTACAATTGCAAAAGTTGACAGTAACATCTGAAACCAGAAACCCACTCAAGGAAATCAAATGCACACTGGGAGCCGTGCATGTTTCTGCATCTTTTGGGCTACGTTGGACCAGACAAGCCATGTCTCAGACACCTTGCACCTCCAGCTGCTAATGGGGAACCTCCATGCACTCTAAGGACACTCCAGCATGCTCTGAAGTGCCCAGCAACTGAAAAGATGTAAATGGCCACAGACCTGTTGCAAGTCAGGGTCATACAACTGTTTTTCAAACTGCTGGTGTTTGTCTTGTGCATACAAACTGCAGGCAGCATGAAAACCACATCTCTTGTACACTACATTCCCAAGCCTAAAATAAGATAGGAAATTCCTCCGCTCTGGGGGGGTGGGGGGAAATACAGATTGCAAAATTTGGAGGAGAGAACTAAGAGTTTTTGTGAAGAGACTCACTTTTCACTATTCCTTTAATGTCTGTAAAGTATCCAGAAACTGTGGTGCTGAGCAAGGCAAGAATGCCGATCTCAAAAGCAGCAAAGCTCTCACTGCTGCTGTGAGCTATAGGCACTGTGTAAAACCCGGCTGTTCGTTTTGGACAGGGGCACAGTTACACCCATCTTCACACTGGAACTGCCTTTTGTCTTTGCTGGAGATGTACCAACGTGTGCTTGGTTGGGCATCCAGTCCTGCAGCTCTGAGAGTCTGTTGCCTTTTTCTTTTTCACTTGTGTTGAGAGAGAGACAATCCTTTAATCAGAACATACTCGGAGTTAAAGGAAGTTCAGCTGGGCAGCTCAGGTGTTTGATGCTAAAGCCAATCTTGTTTTAAAGCCAATTTAAAGGGGCTTCTTTTAAGGCACTGGATATTCAGCATCTGTGGCTACTTCATCTGTCTTCTACATGCAACTATTTTGCCTCATTTTTACAGTAATCAAAGAGATTGAATATTTGGGTTATTTTTAAGTCTTTTTCTTCTCTTGGCCTCTTCTTCCTGTATTTTTCTTACCTCTTCTTCCAATTCCTACTGTTGTTTTTTTTTTACCTGTTTCCCTGAAATACCTTAGCCCTCATAACCACAGGGATGTGTGCCCAGGTGATAAGAAGCACGGTATCTCTCAGATACAGAGTTTATTCTTCTGTTGCATGGACCGCTTGTGTATGTCCCAGAGGCTGCTCCCCTCTGGGGCAGGAAACCCTTTTAAGTAAAGGTTTTTAGGAAAGAAAACATTGGTATGTGCTTTGGTGTGCCCGTTTATTTTTTTTGTTGAGTAAGGAAGGCTGGGTAGTGTTTGCTGTTGGACTCTGAGAGAAAGACACGGGCTTTGAAAAGTAGAGAGAGAGGGGAAAATGAACGCTCCGTGCCTTCCAAGAACCGATCACACCGCAGTACTGTAGAGAGCAAGGAGCGAACAGCAAAGGTACCCGAGATTAAGAAAGCCCCTTTTCCTTAAATCGCAGGGCATCCCTCCTCTTCCCCGCTCCGCTGCCCGCAGGGATCCGCCTCCGCCCGGGCTCCTGCCCCGCCGGCGGCCCGCTCGCCTACAGAGCCGGGGTACGCCTCAGCCTTTCGGAAAGAGCTCGAGAATCGGGCGGAATAAAACTTCAGCCTGCGGGCGAGCCGCTGTGCCCCTTCCCCGAGCGGCCGGGGCCGGAGCAGGACCGGGGCCGGCGCCGGGCCGGGCCGGGCGCTGCGCTCTCCGCGGCAGCCGCTGGGTGTCAGTGAGTCTCTGGTTTCCGTGCCCGGCACCCGGCCGGGAAATGCAAAGCGCGGCGGCAAAGCCTGCCCGCGGGATCGCTTTCAAAGCTTCCAGCGTGATTTAGAAAGTTTTAGGGCTTGTGTTTTTGGGTTGGTTTTTTTTTTTTTTTCCTTCTTCTTCCCTCTGTTGGAAAATATTTAGATTAGATTTACACTTAAGACGGCAACTTTGCGGTGGCGGCAAGGTTTTGAGTTTAAAAGAAAACCAAACAGACCGAAATCCCTGCAAACAGACTCAGAAATGGTGATTGTAGTATTTAAAATGTTGTTTTGAAATGTAATTTAACTCCGGTCTGGTCAGATCCACAGGCTGATACTCTAATCCCAAGTGAAGCTTCTCGTTGATTTAAGAAGCTTCTGTTGGACTGTTTTCTGGACATAGAAGAAAAAATAGAAAGTGGATAGCTTTTACTTTCAAGAGTTGAAAGCAGCACTCGTTTGAGGTTTTAAGAAGATTTGGAGAACGGGGATTGATCTGCTAACATCAGAGAAGAAATCTGGTGGCAAATATCAAAACCTCATAGAATATATTACCACTCAGGAATATTAGCAGCTAGCACCTTCCTGGGCTCACAAACCCACTCATTGCTTATTCACATTTTTTAGCTGGAAAAAAAAAACAAACCCAAAAAAACCACCTGAGTTTGCCCACGAGAAGCACAGGATTAGAAATAAAATTCCACCTGCCTCTTTAAAAATCTGAACGAGAAAAAGCTTAGACAAGTAAAAGAGCTGCTTCTTCATAACCCCCTGAAATGTGCTGAGCCTCAGCTACCTGTAATACTACCTGATAATTACATGCAAAGACCTGGGTATCAAACACCTGACCCGACCTTGTTGTCACGGGTAAGTGTCAGCACGTAACACCATTTCCTCAGCGCGGTCGCGGGGAGTTTTCACTATGAGCCCGAGTAAGGGAAAAGCAGCAGAGGAAAGAACGTAATCACCGTCAATGAGGGAAAGGGTTTGAGTGTCACCTCTCCCCCTGAAAACTCTTAGAGGGAACAAACCTGAAACTGAAAAGCTTTTGAAGGGGCTGTTTGGAGGGAAAAACACTTCCAGTTGTCAGATCATATGAAGGTGAAGCCCTATATCTAACTCTGCAGATGTGTTCAAGTTGTGGTTTTGCTGGGGAAGGGTAGGCAGGATGGAAAAAAGATGGCAAAGACACTGAGATTTTTCTTTTTTTCCATCTTTGCTTCATATAATTATTATCAAGCTCTAGTAGCATATCAGCGGTAGTATTTTCTGCATATGTCATCTCAAAGGATCCCAAGCAATTTACCATAGACTTTACATCTATAGGAAGTGATTTCCCCATTGCGGAATTGCAGTTACCTTTGGAGTGAAAGGCAGCAACTGTTTGAGATCGTACAGCCACAGTACCTGGTAATTTAGCGTTGGACATTCAGTGTCATGTGGAAATCACAGAGGGGATTTTAGACAAGTGGGAAGTAATTTCATAACTGAGGAATGTGGCAGGTAACACCCTTGCCCCAAGCAGTGAATGAGCCTACAGAAGCCATCAGTAACACCCTGCAATCACCAGAAATTCCTTATGTTGTTTACACCTACTAAATTGCAAAAATATCTTCTCTAGCATTTATATTTTCCTTAGAGGCTTTTTATCCAAGTCCTGGCTGGAGTCAAGTCTTCTGTAACTTGTGAGAGCTGTCAAGATCAGAGCCCCAGGTGGTACAGCTTCAGGCCATGTTTAATAGTTAATGCTGAACAATGTTCTGATATTTGTATTCTATTATTCACATGCTAGTGGAAATTTGTGAATTTTTTTGTTTTAAATACACTGTTGAGGATGGGATGGTCTCAAGAAAGAGCTTCCGATGCTTACTCCACACTTGCAGCTCTGGAGAATATTTGGGTATAAACTTGAAATATTGAATCTCTCAAGCAAATATTCAACTCTGCTTGATGGGATTCTAATTTGAAAGTTTGCTGTAACTTTTATCTTGCTCAGAACCATGCATCTTGGATGTAATGCAGAGTGCACACTATAGATGCAAGACTGACTTTTCATTCAGGCTTGCATGCCTAATTCCTCTAGATTCAGCTGAAGCTGACTGTACATCTGAGTCTGCCACAGCTGAGGACCTCAGCTGTGGTGCTGTTGACCACAAATTGTGGTGTTCTCTTCTCAGTCTTCAGTTCTGCCTTACAAGGTGTAAAGGGATCGGTTTAAACTTCTGCTTTTGGAGCAACTTGGTTTTGCTGGGCTGATAATGACAAGGAGAATGTTTGAAAAGCTTCCTTTTTTGTTCTTACTACTGTGGCAATGAAGAAGATGAGAAATAGGTAGTTCCTCAATGGATATGCCATGTGAGCCTTGCTAAGTTAAGCAGAAGAACTGGGCAATCCTGTCACTGAAGCAAAGCGCTGCTGGAAATACAACACTGTTTTATTAGAGGACTAGGTGGTGTCTGAGGCCTGTGCGGGTGAATCTGGGAAACAGCCAGTGCTGAGGAAACACGGAGAGTCAAACCGTGATAGTGATTAAGATCTGCAGAGAGCAGGGGCATAGACAGGGGCAACGAGCTAAGATGTGCAGTAGGAGAGATTGAAACCTGCCTTGGGCTAAGAATGAAGACTCTTCAGACTCTTTCTGCTGACAGAATCTCACAGCATCTGAAAAGAAAGGTGATGGGAAGATACTCTTCCTTTCACATGCATCAGTTGAATTGGCCACTTGGTAATTTATAGCCTCTATTGCAACATCCATTTCCCCCCTTTCCTTTCTAGAAGCCAGGGCCTGCTTTCCAAGAAGTGGTTTAGCACTGGAAAATGTGGATGGTCCAGGTGCTATGCTAATCAGATAGATGTTATTTTGGGGTGGGTGGGTAGGTGCAAGCTGCCATTCAAAGGAACATGTGTATATGGATGGCAGGAACTGGCTGGCCATGAGTAGTTGCACCTGCATGTCTGGGAGATCAATATGATTGTAAATGCTCCTCTAGTCCCATATAACAAGAGTCCCTGTCTCTCTCCCTGAATAACCACAGGAGTGTACAACCAGAATCAGAGATATCCCATACCTGAGAAACAGAACCAGTAACTTGGAGAAAAAAAAGAAGGTGCCATTATCTTTATTTTACAAATAATGAGCAAAAAAATCAGAGAAAATAGCTGCCCTTGGAGAGCCAAGACTGAATCGCACATCCTTTAGTCTTCAGACTCTCTTCGTCTCTGATCTGTGTTCATGTTTTGTTACAAACTCTGGTATCTCTGATTTGTGATGAAACCTTTCTTAGCTCTTATTGCTTTTTCACTACGATTCTTTTTCCTTTTTTTCCCCCCAATTTTCCTTTCTTCCCCGCCCCCCCCTCCCCATGGCTATTTCTTTGAAGTAGTCCAAGGGAGGTGCATGTCAGTAGCAGACCTGGAAATCAATTTTAAACATGATGTCCCATTCATACCTCATCTCAGTTTATTTATTCATTTTTGTAGATCTGATTTTTTTTCCAGTTAAGAAGTGTGTAAATAGCCCTGATGAGTCTTGAGGGCTCTTGATTGCTTAGAGAGATTAAAACGATCTGGGAAGTCTCCAGGTGCCTGGGGCAGAAGCTACAAAACACACCTCACCTAGAGCTGGTCAAATACTTCATCCCAATCCTTTAGCTGATGTAAAAGGCCTTTTGGGTTTTTTTGGTTCGGTTTGGGTTTGTTGGGGTTTCTTTTATGATTGTATTTAAGTATTAATTTTTTTAAACAAATTTGGGTCTACAGCTCAGTCAGAAGTTGGTCGTTTTTGAGCACTTGCAATCTATAAGCTCTCCTGCGCGATTGATCATACTGTGTTGCCTTTTCCCCTCTGAATGCTATTTTACCTACCTGCTTATAACCCACAAACTCTTTCAATGATAGGACAAATGCATTTTGTTTCAGTGTGAACTATAACAAGTGCCACTCTGTTATTAGGATTTCCACAAAAATTCACCAGCACTGAGATTTGTGGAGTTTTTTACTGCTTGCACAAAGAGACTTGCAAGTCTTGTCCACCTGAACATTTACTGCTAAGAAAAGAGAGGGGCTGTGTCTGTCCGGAAATCCGTGAACGTGGCAGCACATACAGCACATGTTTTGGAATCTCTTTTGTTTTGCATGAAACTCATTTCTTTTTTCTCTTGTTGGTCTGTTTGCTTCACAGTGGACATTGCACACGGGTTGTTCCTAATGACATTGTGATCTCCTAATCCATACAGTTGTGCCATGGATCAAATGTTTTCTGCGTGTATATTAGTGGGGTTATTTAATATAAAAGCATATAGGGAAAGCATCCTTGGGCTGCGTTTTCTGAGCGAGATCTCTGTCTCTCTCTCTCTCTCTCAGAGAATGACTCTCTGTTCCACTTCCCCTGTATTATCTTACCTACGTGGTTCCTTGGGAACTGCATGGCTGAGCAAGGATGCTTTGCTGCTCGAACAAAGCCCAGCATTGTCCAGGGGGCAGGCGCACAAATCTGGACCTCGCCCCTGGAAGAGAGAGGAGTGACCCTCAACCTGAGCTCCCCCAAAAGCAGAATGCAGCAACCGCTGCTTTGACCTAGGGTTTGTTTCAACAGCACTTTTTGAAGGATGTTAACCTCCAGCCACCACTAGCACTACCACATGCGCAGAGCTCCTGTTGTCGGCTGCCTGGAAAAAATGGGAATCAAATTGGTTTGTACATTTTAACTTTTGGAAGACCTCAGCCCATGGGTGCTGGAGCAATTCTTTCTGTGCAGCGCTGGCTGGCTGTGCTCGGCATAACCCTGAAATCTAACAAATGCTGACCTTGCCCGTAAAAGCAATACATTGTTTTTAAACATTAGTTTCCTATTCCTGACAGATAAGATGAAAAGTTAACAATGTGTTAAGGCTGTAAAATGTTGGCCAGAGTTTAGATTTCACCTCTGTTTAACTTTTTGTCAACAGATTGGCATTTTCCTCCCCATTCAGAACAGTTGGGTTTTTGCTTTCAGCGCTGAGTAATAGCTCTTAGATGCTCTCTCACGCAGAGATTTGAGTTCAATATTAAAGCATTGATAACACTCTTATTATCAGAAAGACATGGCCTATGGGCTCAGAGGGAATCTAAAACAGCTCTTACAGTGCAATAAAAGAATAGTTCTACGTTATGTGACATGAAGTTCCCAGATATATTACTTAACCAGATCACGGCATGCTAGTAGATTCAGACCCATGCAGGCCTGCTAAGTCTTTCTGAAATTACTTCCTTTCAAGAAAACAGTGCCCCAGTGCAAGATATCTTCGCTAACACACTGGGTATAAATTACTGCTCCTGCAAGTTAAACAGCACAGCCATACTCCCTGGGAGAGGCTCTGTTGGTTCAGCAGGGTGACAGAATCATGCCGCTGGGACCTAAAGAGTTAACGATGTTAGCTGGGGGCTATGTTTCAGTCGCTGTACTTTGTGCTGTGCTGGAGTTAAATGCTGTTGAAACTAAGTTAAGGGCAGCGCTGAATATCAGTATATCCACTGAGCCAAGGAGATCCATTTATTTTTAATTGAATTAAATTGCTCACAAAATGAAAGTAGCATACTTTCATTAATATTTAATTACTTACAGTGTTAAACAATGATCACAAAGAAAACTTTGCTTCTGTCTTTTCCACCTCTGTATTTTTCTATTACTTTGTTGCAGGAGGTGGTCCTGTTGGCCTTCCTGTGATTTGCATGTTAAGGGCTATGGAGTACTGCTGATATTTTTGTCATGCTGGGGGACAGACTTGGGGTTTGGTGCTGAAGCTGCTGTGGAGTTGCAGCCTAGGAAGGGAGAGTGTGAGATCTGCAGCCAGACCGGAGAGAATGGCTTTCTTCACAAAAAATGGGGCTCACCTAAACAGTAGCCTGAAAGTCATCTGTAGAAAGATGAGTGTCTCTGTCAGTTGGAGCAGGCAAATGCTACTAGTCCTTTTTATTCAGTGATCTCTCTGGCTGGTGGGGGTAAAAGGACATGGGATTTTCCTTTCAATTCAAACCCAAACTTTAAGCACGATTTTTAAATCTGTGAAATTAAAACCAGGTTCTCCTCACACATTGCCAAGGAACCGAGTTGCTGAGGGAGTCAGTTATGCCTAAAATTGGCTTTGCAACTCTAATCCCATACCATGAATGTGGCCCATAATTTTCCTCAGTGAGGTGCACTAGATGTGTATATATATTCTTCCACCCACTTGTATTAAACCCAGCCAAGTACTTATGCAAAAAGCTGAGGTATTGTGATCACAGCAAGTCACCATGGATGGTGTAGAGCTGGCCAAATTAGGAAAATCCTCCATATGTTTACTCTCTTACACAGCAAGCAAACAGAAAAAATACTACAGGCAATGAAGGTTCACCACACTTTTTTTTGTTTATAATGTTGGGTTTTTTAATATAATCCAGGTCAGACAGAAATGTACCTAGTCCCACAGCCCAAGAGACTAGAGCTCCAGAGGTATGACTAGTTCTATTGTTTGTAGGAGAGCTAGGCTGGTCTATCTCAGTTTGGCTTTTGGCAGTATTGGATGGATGGAACTAAAGCCATGACTTCTGAAATTAAGTATGTATTTTATATGCCATGTTCAGTCAAGACCAACTCCTCTATATTTCACAGCATGTCCTCATATATTTCATAGGAAAGATAATGCTACTAAACCAGAGCAATTAACTATAAAAAGCAACTTCTAAGTGAAGACTATACGGTATTTTCTCCTCAAACTCTCTCTGTAGCTTGAATGTTGCTAAAGAAATAGCTCGTCTCCTCATTGCCATGCTGACTATGTCTGCATGATTCAGAAAGCACTTATTAACGTGAGAAATGCCAGACCTGCCATTTCAATACTACACTTGGACTGTGAATGTGGACAGCACACAGGCTTAGGTCCATCTTCATTCAGATCCCCTTTCCAGGTAGCTCCGGGTGCTCAGATCTTTCTAAGGTGTAAGCTTTCTCTGTCTCAGAGGAAGGAAATGGCAATTCCTTGGGGCTCCCATTGGAAAATGAAGAAATCAAGAGAAGGAAAAATGTCAGTAAGACACTTCAAGCAGCACATTTCCGGGCTATCATGCTACTTTTAGTGTGTTAAAGTCAGTTGGCCTTTGGACAAATGCCTCGTCATAACACCACCCGAGGTGTGTGATAATCGCCAAGAAATGCTCTACCTGTCATGTCTTATTGCTTAAATATTTATGCTTATGACATTTGATTCCTACACTCTATATGTCATCAGAATGTTTCACTCACAGTAGATATGTCATCACCCACCAGGAACAGCTGACACTAAGGATTAGAACACTTTCAAATTAAAAATCCCTAAACAAAGAAATGACATGCTAGTAATTGTCTAGGGTAGTATAAATCAAATATATGATGATATGAACTAATA
The DNA here is from genome assembly GCA_013400835.1 of Zapornia atra. Lineage (NCBI taxonomy): Eukaryota > Metazoa > Chordata > Aves > Gruiformes > Rallidae > Zapornia > Zapornia atra. The sequence goes on from VZTU01009320.1 coordinate 218,608, forward strand.
GATTTATTACATTAAGCTGACCCAGCCATTTAATTTGATGATTCCTGTGCCTTGCTTAACTCTGTGAGGAAAGCAGAGAAAGAATAGGACTTGCGTTAATGGTGCTTCTTATTCTGATGAAGGTCATGGAATATTTCCTCTCACTACCACCCCATAGAGTCAATAAGGAAGACTACGTGTTCTGTGGCAGAAATTGCCACAGAGAACTAAGTGTGCAAAATTAAATCCTCCTGCAAAGTAGTTTCTGTCTTGAAAGATCATTTAAAAATGTTCCCAGTGCTTCCAGTACAACATTGGATGACCCTCAATAGGACATCAGCTTCTGGTAGACAACAGATTTCCAGCTACTTCATACAGGGAAAAATCAAACCTCTTGGGTAGAAAAGCTGTTATTTCCACCCCTAGCCCCCCTTCCTCTGGTGTGGCCCAGGCAGAGGAGATGCTCACCCTCCCAGCTTCCCCAGGCACCAATCCTGCCTTCAGGGCATGTCTAGAAACCTTCAGCTGGGTGGAGATGCTCAGCTTTCAGCATCTCTCTAGCTCTTGATCTCTGCTGAGGCAACCATGTTGGGATGGGTGCAGCCATTCCACAACTTTGGTATGAATCCATGGGCTGCCAGCTGGATCTCTCTGATGCCAGATGTTTTCAATTGGATTAAAAAGCTGTAATGTTGATATTTTCTAATAAGCCACTGTATATGAATGCTATTGCCCTTCACTGAATAGAGTCAAAGTCGGTCAGTTAACAGCAGGGCTACTACTGGCATCAGAAGACTTTAGGCCAAACATACATGAAAAGTAAGGTCTCATCTCTCTCACCAGTGTCACCAGGGTGTGCAGTGTAATCACACAATTAATTCCCTGGTTGTACCCAGACACAATTGAATCTAAATAATGACATGGACACAAGAGGGACAAAAGTGGAAGCTCATGCTACACAAGAAAACACACAATTTGAAACACATACACAGATGAGATGGAGCGAAGATGCGTAAGTTCCATCTTAACTGTACTCCTCTCCCATTTCTAGTCCAGTTAAAAATTATTAATTGCTAGTAAAAGATAAAAACAAATAGGCCTAATATTTTGCTGCTTGAAGGAAGTTATTTGTTAATGGCCACAGACCCATTTATAGCATTCTTCAAGAAAAACTCCCCTCTTAGAGTTGTCTTGTGGATCTTGCACTGAGACAATATGCTTTGATTATGCATGTATAATGCCCTTTGATATTAACAGGGGAATCCAGAACTCGATGCTCTACGGCCGTAAGTGAAGGAAGGATTCTTCCTTTTGTGTCAGAGTAGCATGTATCAGCACTTTCACTCATGGATTCCGTACATCTCCCTCAAACCAGCCCAAATAAAGCAAGCACCATGTGATCTGTCCTGGCACTGGCTCAGCAGGGTGGCATTGAGCAGCTATATATATCTGGCACAATGTGGCTTACACACTGCGTGTGGATTTGAACGTACGAGTTGGCTCACCCAGAGTGGCCCTGCACACCCACAAAAGCTGGGCAGTTGTCCGCAGCCTCTAGCAATAGCGGGATCAATTCCCTTCCATATCTGTGCACGTGTCACTCCTGCTTATAAAGTTATCAAATGTTATGCCCCTCTCTTTAATAAAGGGGTTATCTGGAGGGGGTGGGGGAGAGGGGGGAGGGGACGTTGTTTTGGCTGGAGTTTCACAAGGCACAGGTGGTACAACCAGCTGCAAGATCTTTAGTTCTTGTTGGCTGTACACCAGCTCTTGGTCTTTTCATAGTTCTTTCACTGGTAGTGAAGGAGGAGGAGTGGCAGGAAGGGACAGTGGGCCCTTGATGATGTTGTTCAGCATCAGCAGCTGTCTCAGGTTGGCATTAGGCTCTGGAACAGTTCCTCAGGAGGTGTTTATGCTGAACCGTTCCCTGGTGACACTGGACGCAATAGCAGAATGGTAATGCAGCAAAACGTGTATTGAAAAGAATCCATGCAAAAGTCTGCCCAAGCTCTGAATTTTCCCATGCAAACCCATCTTTTACTTTGTAAGCTGCCTAGTGTTGTACAACAAACAAACAAAAGGTATCTCTCCATGGAAAAGCATAGATTCTTCCACCACTGCTTCCCCTGAGTGCTACAGCATAAACTCTCGCAGTGGACACAGCACCCAGGCATATGCCTCTAATTAACCAATTATTTCTGAGGCTGCTGTGAGTGGAAATGACTTGAGATGAGGAGCCAGATCGTGGGCTTAAACAAGGTGGTGTGGTCCTGAGAGGAAAATAGGAAAACCCTAAATAATGTCAGGATTTAGGATTCAAAAGAAAACGTTCACAGCAAAGAAAACAGTTATGGGGGGAAAAGAGTTTTGGGGGAGAAGTAGGAGAAAGCTGGTAGCTGCTTCTGCAGAAGACTGAAGGGTTCCTGAATCGTACAAGAATTTTATAGGAAGATAAGACTGAAAACTTGAATGTGGACAACACTGGGGCTGCTTTTCCCTGACTGCTATATTCTGCCCTACTTCATCTCTCAAATGCCTGTGGGGATCACAGGAGCTTGACTTTGATGGCAGAATATCCTGAGAAGTTTTTTGTATTGGTAACCCTGTTTGATTTCTCACTCTGTTAGTGTGTACATGTGTATGCTCTGAGGGTTCCTTGGAAAAGATCCTTTGAACTTTCGTAACACTTTTTGACCTCAGAAGTATGAATTGAAAGGGACCTCTGGAGATCATCTACTTCAGCCTGCTGCTCAGTGCACAGCTATTGCTAACTGGCCAGATAATGTCAGCTCAGGATTTTTTTCCCGTCAATGAATCTTGAAATCCTTCACAGCCAGAGATATCAGCTCTTGGGTAACCCATTCCTGTACTTCTCCTCTATTAAGTTTTCCCTAATGTTATTCTGAATCTTCTGAGCCACAGCTCACAGTTATTCCTTGGTTTACTGCCTGCTGCTACCAAGAAGAGCAGCTCCACTGTCTTTGTGACTGTCCTTCAAACACTGACTAGGGATCTCCCTTTGCAGCCTCCTCTTCCCCTTCTTAAATTAGCATAGTTCAGTCTTTCCTTGATACTCATGAGTTTTAACCCTAATGATCCTGGTACCTTTTGCTGGGACCTCTCCAGTTTTTCAACATCCTCTTTGACTTGCAGGGTTTCATACCACCAACCCAGGGTGGTATTCCAGATGGATCTGAATAGAGGGGAATGAAAACTTCCCTTTGATGGTTGCGCCTCTCTTAACATAGCCTGGTGAAGGCTTTTATTCTCCCTTGGAATGGTCTAGCTCCTAACTGGACAATGCTTTGACTCGTGATAATGTGGCCTTCTTGTCATGGCCACACTGAAGGACACCACCAGCTGTGAGACAAAGAACTGACAAAGAACAGATTTGGGGAGGCAGGTTAGAGTATCTCGGTCTGATTTTCTGAAGCAAAGGAGGTGCTTGGGGAAAAGCACCTTCTGCGAGAAAGCAAAATGTGAGTGTGCTAACAAAGTGAAACGTGCCCAAGACACTTCAGAAAATGGTGCCCCAGGGTTGTCTCAGTCAGCTTTCCTTTTTCTCCCTTTGTGTGCAAACTGTATTGAAGAAAGCAGTACAAGAGTATTTATTCAAATCCAGCCAAAATCCAGTTCCTTTGTCCACTAAATCGGGTTTAGGTTTGTACCCCAGCAAGCTGATACAAAAAGCCTTGCTTCTTCACACACACAAAAAAAGCCCATCTCTGGGAACATTTAATATACAGAACGTGTGAATAAAAAGAGGGGCTGTAACATTTGTGAGATCCAGAAGCTTGTGACAGCCACTCGGAGAACGAAACACATGTATTATGACAAAATCACAAACTGCTGGCTTGGCAGATTCCCTGGGAACAGGCGGGGAAGGTGATAGCTGCTCGAAAGTCAGAGAAAGGATCAATATTGAATAAATCAAAACAAATATGTGATAGGTTCTGAGAATGATATAAAAATTAAATACAAGGGAATTTGAGGCATGAGAATATCCAATTACTGGGCTAGTGCTGCAGTCGCTGTCATACTGAGAAAAAGGGGAGGGCAGAATTACATTACTGAAGGGGTAATAGCTGGTAGTTTTAATGTTTACACAGCCAGCCTGTCCCTAATATACTTAGTACTGCTTGTACTTTATGGATGGAGAACTTGAGGCATTGGTCTCTTATTCCTCCTGGTCCTCCACAGGAGCATTCAACCTGCCCTCCTTTCCCTCTGCTATCCATGCTTCTCCCAGCATTTCAGTCATCCTTGATTCGAGCTTGGAGTTTGTCGGTGGTATTGCAGTGCCCAGCAAAGGAAATGGCCACTTAGTTGTAGAGAGATGGCTTCTTTGTGAAGGCAATATTCAAACCTAACTCAATGCAAGAGGAGTAGGACCTCTGATACTGGTGGAAGAATGGGATTTTCCTGCTTAGCAGCACTTTCCATTTAGAAAACACCTCTTTACTGTGCATTGTTCTCCCAAATCTGCCTGCTTGCATTAATTTTGTGCATTCTCAGGTGTCTTTCTTGCCTTTTGTTTCCCTTTCACTTCAGATCAAAGCACTGAGATAGAAGGAGTCATTACCACAAGCTCAGTGGTCTGTGGCCTTTGTGCTGGCTATCCACATGGAGGGAATTTCACCCTAGGAAGTTTTCCACTGAAGGCAGTCTAAGCTTCCAGGGATGAATTTCCTGGAGGAAAGTGTCTTCTTTCCTTGTCCTGAAGTTGGTTAGACGCTGAAGACAATACTTGTGTCAGTATTTGTTAGCATTTCATATTTGTCTCATAACTGAGTTTAGTGAGCTAGCTGCCATATAACCACAGATAAAGAGAGGATTGCTGTTCCAGAGAGTCTCACGCTGCAACCCCATACCTTCATCTCCTGTCACCTTTAAATGCTGTGACTTACATACATGAGAAATGTGTGATCATGAAAAAGATTTTAGGAAATAATATCTACAATAAAGAAATGAGCCACACATCTTTCCAAACTTTTCTCACTGACATTTTTCTTCTTCATTTTTTGTCTCAGGAACAAGACGTGCTGAGTGGTACACATTGATTTATGATCCTTTAATACAAGAAATATCAGCCAACCTAGCAGAATGTATGGATTTTCTTTTATCCTTAACTGAGCACATAATATGTTAGCAAAATGAACATATACCATCCCCAACCTACCGAATTTGTCTCAGATTTTTCAAGTAACTTTGACTGGCTCTTTCTGTAGCTCATCGAAATAACATCTTGCCTTAGTTTATTTATAAGGCTATCTATGATATTATATTACTGTGAATTCCACAGATAAAGATGAGGACAAAGTGAAGGAACTGAATGAATGGGTGCAAGAGTAATGTTTATGAAGCACACTGAGATAGTTTTCAATGAAAGATGCTGTAAAACTGTAAAGTTCTATTATTATTTTTGTTATTACTTTATTATAGGTGGTTACCACACAGATCTATGACTGGATGAATTAAGCTCAAATAAAAGCAAGGACCAATTTCAGCTATTCTTTACTTAATCCTATAAAGAGTCAATTGATATCTTAATATATATTACTGCTGCTTCTGGCCAGGAAGTCATGGGAGGAGATAAGGTTATTATTGGTTTAATCTGCTGTGTGTCTTACACAGAGGGCAAATACAGTTTCTCTTTTGTGTGGAAAGATCCTGACATTTAGCTGGGGTCCTCTGATCTCGAAACTTGAATTTTGTGTTGGAATGCATCAATATATGGAAATTTACGGCTCAGATATAGGAAAAAAAGGTGTCATTCTAGCTTAAATTCTAGCTTAATTCTAAGTAGGCAGTGAATTGCCCTTTATTTTCAAGTGGAATCTACTTGAGTATTTTTCCAGGTGGGGAAAACAGTGTGTGACTAATATGGACCTTGTTTTCTATGCTGAAGTGGAGGCAGGTACATGAGAAATTACTTATAAAATTACCCTGGTGCTACTATAAGCAGACTGAAACTTCACTTGATATAAATTGATGTAACTTAACTAATGTCATAATCTCTTCTGCTGACCTTAGTCTCTCAGTCCAGAGCACCAACACCATCACAAGTCATACCCCAACACCTCCAACAGTAGCAAGACGAACCCCGCAACTGCAGAACACTTCAGCTAAGGGTCTGAGTTGTTGATAGCTACTAAATCATATTAACATTTTCTCTAATTTGTCTTTCTCCAGTGCAGTATCACCCCTTTTTGTCCTCTGTAGTTTAGACCTAGTAACAGTGCTGTTCACCCAGGGACTCCCCATTTCTTCCCTTGCAGAAAACCCTCTAGATTTGTACACATCCAGAAGTGCAGTGCTCCTCAATGCAAGCCTTTGACCTTAGACTTATTCCTTCAGTTACTCTTAAAATATACTGTCATAATGCACTGGTGTAAATTTGCTTTTAGTCTGGACTTACATGCCTCTGACTCACAGGGATGGAGAGCTACATCCTCAGAGGAGAGCAGATGAGGGCATTTCAGTACAGCCTTCTGCAGTTAACAAAACCACATGGTTGTTAAATAGGAAAAGGCTCACTACAGGGAGAGGTATGCTTCAGCATTGCTTTTTTTAACTTTGAAAAGGAATTTTAGTTAATTGAAAGTGAAGCAAAACCAGAATAAAACCAGAATAAAACAGGAAAAGTCTTGTCAATTTGGTGAGCATTCCTTGCCCACATGACCTGAGCATGCCTCAGAGGAGGGCACCTCAGAGGAGGGCAGCCTCAGAGGAGGGCAGCTCTTGATACTCAACCTGCTCACCTCTCTGATGTCTTGCAGAGTTGGGCCATGGTGCCATGGGGCCTTCTAGACCTCTCTTTCTTCCTTTCTCCTCCTCCTGCATCCCCTCAGAGCCAGAGCCCTGCTGGGGTCAGCAAGACTGGCAAGAGAAGGCACTCCTACTTCTGCTCTCAAGCAGAGGATGTTTGGGACAGCAGCCCCAAAGTCCTGTGCTCTCCTGTGCCCATGATGGGATGGCGTGGTGTTGAAGGGGGAGGTCTAGCCTCTTCTTCGTCATTTAGCCAGTGAAGTTTATGGGTATCCTTCAGGAACCCTAAAGGTTAGCCCAAAAGATTGCAGGGAACCAGCCAAGGTTTGCCTCTGTGCTTTACAGGACTTGCTCCAGGTCAGGTAACCAATTTTGCGTTTTCTTGCAGTATTTGGCTGCTGAATGGACCTTTATTGGAACCTTAAAGTCATTACAATGCTGAATCAAAGCTTGGGATGGAGGTCAGTAGAAGTACGCCTGAATACCATACACCCGACCGTAAGTTGTACCAGATCGGAACACTGCCCCTTCTCTCCCTGAGCCCTCTATGTGTCATTTATATTTTAGGGCGTATAAAAATCTCCATAGCCTAACTTCCTGTCACATCCCTTTAAAAACAAACCCATTTGAATCAGACCATTGCAACAACAAAATCCCAACCAGGAGCAACAGAAAGAAAAAAACCAGCCATCCCCTCCACCTCCAAACTGTTGTCTTTTGCCATGAACTAAAAACCAGCAGCTTCACTTGATTTCATTTTTGGTAATAACAACAACACAAATTTGCATCTGGGCTGACAATGTGTATAGTCAGTGTTAGCCCAGTGTGATTTAAAATTGGCAAGTTAGAGCAACCCTCTGGAAAACCAGGATTTACAAGGGAAATGCTGACAAACACTTAACTACAGTGGCACTTGCTCTATACTATATAACACATAAAACAGTGAAATGGAACATAAGTCTCTCCTAATTATTGAAAATATTTTGGGGCTGCCTTGTGCTAACCCAGTCATTTTCATCTTGCATTTCGGATAATTTTTTTTCTCTCTCAAAGCAAATTTTGTTCTAAGCCACCTATCTTTAAAAAAATGCAGCTAATCACAGTCAAAAAAGCAGCACACTGCATGTGATTTTTGGAAGGCTATGTATAATAAGAAGAATTTCAAGGGTGTGTGGACTTGCATGCCACCATATTATTGCACGAGTGAAAAACCAATACTGAATGGTAATAACCATTTGTCAGAGGCAGCACGGAAGATTATATTATAACCCTTTGTGTGTGTGTGTGTATTTGTGTGTATCCTATATAAAGCAATCAGGCACCTTCGGATTTCCAAACACCTGATAATGTTAAAGTTTATTTTATCACAGCCAAGGTTATATTTTCTTTCAACTTCATAGTGACCCTAGAAGGAAGAGGAATAATGGACTGGGAACCTATTATAGCTATTCTGTGTTAAACAGCCAAATAAAGGGCAAATATAGTTCTGTAGTGGAATCAATCACTGAACCCATCAGTGAGAATGACCCTCCTGGCCCCCACCTTCTTCCCTGTGCCTAAGAATTTGCCATATTCAATCTTTAGGCTCTGAACCCAAATGCCCTTTGAAAGTGAATTTATGATCATTTCATCACACTGTCTATTAGCTCACTTTCTAACAAATAGGATTGAGAAATATATGGCAGGAACTGCAACGGCACATTTCCAACTAATGGTTAAAATGTCAGGGCGATAATGTACAAGTGCGTCTGCCCTCAGACACAAAATCAAACGCCGCTTTACAAGGGCTGTCGCCATTCCACTTTAGTTAAAGACTTGCAAGCTTCCTTCTTCCCCTTTGCAGGGCTGCAGTTTGGAAGCTGCTGCATCTCATCAGGGCTTGGTTTGCCAGTGCTGTACTGTACTTCATTAGGCAGCTCTATTTAATGGTTTCAACAAAAGCCATCATTTTAGCCCAACTGCCTTGACTAAATTAAAATTTCCAATCTCTGTTTTAGTGTTCTGCAACTGATGTATACATAAGCAAAACTGGTCAACATCTGCCAGGGGGTTGGCCAAAAGTTCTGTAAAGATGTACTTCACATTTCTGAAGCATGTGCAAAGTAACAACGTACTTATCCTCCTGAGGGCTCTCATGATTTTACTTCACCATTTGTTCAGACACACTTTAGCAGCATATAAGCCATACAGTTGATTCTCCCCTTGGTTGCAGTTTTATCTGTAGTGTCATTTTGAGTAATTGGGGTATGGTAGCTGATCAACTTTCAGGTTTCTCATTGGCAGAAAGGGACTGTATTGGCACCAAGAAAGAATATGATGGGTCCTCTCGGTGCCTGAGCAAGTGTCCCTCTTTTGCACTTGGCTACCCAAGGCCATTAGAAAATAAGCTTAATAAAGCAACTCAGTGTATACATCTTAACTATTCCCAGCCAAGGGGATGCAGCTATAGAAGAAATATTTTAAACCAATATGAAAGATGGTAAATGTACATATTTAGTCAGTGATCTGTGAAAGTTTTTGAATTAGTTTTTAAAGCTTTGTTAAGACCAGAACGCACAGATGTTGAAAACAAGTTCAGATGTAGCGACAGATGGTATTTGATTATGAAGCAGACTGTTCATATAATACAAAGATGCTGCTTCTGCCATACACAAGTAACTGCAGAGAGTGCAGTAGAAATTTTGGAAGGCAGAGCAGTTCAAGAGGTTCTTTGTGCAGCAATAACTTTCACGTTTTTCCAGCAGTGCTAGAATTGGGATAATTTTATTTCTTTTGCAGTCAACACCCTCCCTGCCCCCCCTCACCCCTACTCCCCCTCCATTTTCTCCCCTGTGGTATAGCTATCTTGCACTTTTTTGATGTTCTTTTCAGGTCATTTGAAATCAGATTAAGGATAAACGTACTTCATTTGTATTTACAGAAGACCAAAGTTCCTTAAGGTTAATAATAAAAATAACTATTATTCTCTATGACTGGTTTTTACCTATTAAAAAATACAATGAAAAGTAACACATTTTGGAAAAATCCTGAATTTTACAAGTGATGTGACACTATATCCAGAATCATAGGGCAGTTGTACGTGTCTTTTGCTAGGGTTGACATATGTGCCTATTTGCTGGGGCTGCTGCCATGTTTACCTTGTCAAAACCACCATCACGACCCTTCCCTTTCCCTCCTCTGAAGACACATGAGAATGGTGCTGAAGTGTGGAAATCCCATGAGGGAGCCACTCGGAGGGCATGAATGCCCACCAGCTTTGCCCTGCTGCTGGGAAAGGCACTGGCTGTGGTGGGGGAAACCGGACCCTTGCTGTCACTGCCATCCACCAGCAGCCCCCAGCCCTCGCTTCGCCCATGGGCTGTGGACCCCATTACCTTTGCCCAGAGTAAGGAGCCGCTCCTGGGGCCTAGGGCGGTGCCTGGCCACTTGGCTCTTCACCTTGGCAGAGCCAGGCTCCCCTATCATCCTGACACAGCACCCCAGACCCCCTCTTTTCCCAGTGCAGCCCCTGCCAGCAGCTGGGATGGATGCCCTGCCCTGCACCTCCCCTGCCACAGCGGGCAGCCAATCGTGGCCCCAGTGAAGGTCGCTGAACACTCTGGAAATTTCTGGAAGGACAGAAATGCCATTTAAGCAGCAGGCCCTTCCCAGTGGTGTGCACTGTTACCAAGGAGGGAGCAACCTGGCTCATGGGTGAGGGAAAATCCCTGCCATGGACAGTCTTCTCCACTTTCTCTGTGGTTCCCCTCGGGTTCAGTGGAAACAAAAGGCTGGGCAAAATGTATCTTAAAATATCGACCCTGGTTGTTCACAAGGATGCAGAAGGGTGCCAAACAGCAAGGTTTCAGCTAGGAAATAAAACGGCAGCAGCAGCAGCGTGTTGATTGCACAATATAAACTGGGGGGTTTGCGAGGTCTGTGCAGGAAGCCCTTGCTCTGGCTGTTAACGAATAACAGCGAGCGTTAATGAGTAACGCAGAGGGCTGGCAGTGGCATGGCACTTGAGCAGGGGGCTGGAGGACCTGGCTCTGCAGCGGGCAGGCAGAGGGGTCCCAGGGAGGAGGCACCGCCATCCCACATCTCTGTTTTGCTGTCTATTTGCTGTTTTGCTGCGGGACACGCAGCCGCCGGCATGAAAAGCTTTTGAGCTCAGTCTTTTGAAAGTGCTGGAGGTTTTTCCCACTGGCACTCTGCACGGTGAAGCTCCCTGCTCCCTGCGCTCTATGTTTCACCAAGAGCTGGGAAGTCATAAGGCTTAAGTTCATGTAAGAAAACGATGAATTTAATTTTCTATTTTGACACTTCTAAACACATGCGTTTTGTTTGGAAAGATTTGAAACACACCCCTTGACCCGAGTGTCCCTAGATATCCAGGGTATTTGCAGTCTAAGGGGAGCTCAGGGTGCAGGTTTTTCAAATAAGCCTTTAAAGCAGTTTAAACCTCAGCCTCACGGGCTGTTGGAGATCCACCCCTCACTCTTCTGCAGCTTTCTTAAGTATGCAACAACTATTGCCTGGCATGAGGGGCAAGTAAGTCTCCAGTCTGAATGGCTGCTCTTAAACTCAAGTCTGGCAGCCACACAGTCCCTGGGATGGGTGTGTTGTCAGAGCCTTGTGTCGATTCCGGAGAAATTGTAAAAATAATATTAAAAAACCATCTAAAATACCTCCTTTATCTGGGCTCAGGGTTTTGACTGGAGCATCATCTCTTCCTTTAAAATCTCGGACCAAATTATTGAGCTGATAAGCGATTCCCCTTGGTTTTACATGTGCTGGCATGAATTATCCTTGAGTGCTGCATATTAGGGTTGTTTTGTACTAAAAGGTGTTAAACACTTGTAATAAATATTTTTCCTTATTTCCCCTAGGACACAGTTCCATCTCTGGTTGGTGAAGCATAAAAAAGAGCTGTCATGCCCAGTTTTAATAGGCAATAGGATTTCAAGCCCCCAGAGTTGTTTCACAGTCTGGCAGTGGCCATAATGAAACTGGCCACTGTTGCCACAAGACTTTTTCCTCTCATGCGTTCTCCCCTGTTACCTCCCACAGCTGCTTGACTGGCAGGTCTCTTGCAAACTGCAAACATATTTACATTGGAGCTGGTTGTATTTCTTTAGCTATCTGTGCCATCTTTCTCTCTTTTTTTTCCCCCCTTTCCTTTGCCTAGCTAGAGATTCAACCTTAAGTCTAATTTTAAAAAATAAAATTAAACTGTGCATGCAATTAAACTGCCTTTGAGTGCAAACAGCAGTTCATTTTCATGTGTTTTGTTGTGAAGCAAATTGCTTGTTTATTTGTTTGTTTTTTCACACTGATTCCCAAATAAATGGGAAAGTACCACTATTTACTTGCCTAGGATTTATTCATGAAAATGCAATCACAGCCTCCCAGACTCTGAGCAGAGCGAGGTTGGGGGGTCCTTTTTCTGCATGGTATCTCACCCTACTCTGCAGCTGGGGAAGGAGTCAGGCTAAACTAAGCCAACAAGAATTCGTTTGGGTGTCTAAAAAAAAAAATTAATATGTAAATAAATTATACTTGTTTCACCTCTTCGAGGCACATGTGTGGTAGTGATTCTAATAAGCTGTACACAGAAATGAGCATTGCAGCGAGGGATGGATTTGCTGTACTCACTGATTGATCAGGTTTTAATAGGCACCTTCTCCAAATGCTCCTTTCCCTGAAAGCTGGGAGAACAGGCAGCCCTTGCAACATTCCCAGAGGGTCACAGACTTGGACCATGCAGGGAAACAACCCTTCCACACCCTCCATCCCCCCACTCCCTCAACCCCCGTTTTATCTAGGAGTTCTACCACCACCACAGGAGCCCTCCATCCCTGTTCAACAATACGCTTTAATGAAGATTTAATTTATTTTCTGTACTGTGCTCTTAAAATAAATGCAGGGCCATATTTTACAGCTGAATTAGTCTGTTTGGGGAAACACCATAACCCCTTGCAAAGAGTGTCGGACTTGTTTGCTGTTGTTTCCTAAACGTAGTCAGTCGTATGCTGCAGCTCATCAGTCAGTTCCCTTTCCCTCCTAACAAAGAGGGAAGACTGGATCAGAAGGGATCATCTCCATAGAAATTGTGTTGGCACAACCTAGACTGGGCATAAATAAGGGTACAGACCAAGAAAATGAGAGCAATTAACTCTTTCAGGCTCTCAAATCACAACATGCAGTCTTCTACATCCAGATTCTCAGTAACGTGATGTGTAAAAGATTCCAGCTCCTAGTGATGGTCTGAGCGACATAAAATTGATCTATTTGACTTGGTCAGGGATGATTCATGTCTTCCTTGTGATTTTTAAGCTAGAACATGGTATCTTCCTTATTGTAAAAATTCCAGGTATTAGGGGAACTGAGGATTTCTAGGCACAGATGGCCAGATCTGTGGAATTTGGATCATTTCAGGGTGCTTGAAGCCTGGGAAAGTTGATTTGGCCCTCTGCAATGACAGGGACTACTTGCCAAGTTCCAGTCTAGCTCTGAACTCCTGCCGTATTCTGAGATGCCAATAACTAGGATTTCTTATTTAGAGATCTGTGTGCTTTCCACTTGTAGGAGACCAACTGGAAGAACAGATAATCCAAACAAATATTTCAAATACCATGGCTAACTTCCTCCAGGAAGGAGGAAGAGGTGACTCAGATTGGCTGATTCTCTCTGTCAGAATAAAGTGTACACGATGCCGTAGTCTGTGGGTAAACAAAGACTTTTATTCCATAGCTAGGCTCATTGGTAAATAATTGGGGAGCAGAAATGCTTATTACCTGCCATGTGTGTGGGGGTTAGGCCTTGTGTTGCTTACTAGGAAAAATAAAAGGAAAGAGAGAGAGAAAGTGAGAGATCACTGGACTGGGTTCCCGTGCTGGTCCAGCAAACTGGGGTCTCTGGTCTGTAGGAGCGAGTGTTTGTCTTGAAGCTCCCCCCATGGCACTTGTCTCCCCCTTCTGTGTCCACCATTCACTACTTTGTTTCAGGGCCAAGCTCAGAGAGTTTTGCTTCAGGGCTTTTTTTCATCTTTAGAGTGTTTGAGACATTCCTTGAGTGTTTTGAGACATTCCTAAGAAAGGCTCAGAGGATCTCCACCCCCTGTTGCCTTATCAAGTTTCTCTCCTGCCATTGTTCACGCTCTTCTGAGCAATCAGTCCTTTGTTCCAGGGGGGTTACAAGTTAGCTTTGGTATTCAAACTATTTGTTTGGATTGTTTGTTCTTCCAGTTGGTCTCCTACACNCAATTACCCATACAGCTTGTATCCTTTGGCCCATGTACTGGCCACCTGAGGATGATCTCCCTCTCCTTCATCGAGGTAGATCTTGATAGCTAACATAAAAATGAGCCTTCCCGTGTAATCTGTAGCTGCCTTTGCAAGCCTTTGCTAGAATGTGCTTAACCGGCTGCCTGGTCTTAGTGTCTTCTCCCTCTCTTTGGCTTCCCTCTGACAAGGAAAGTGTTTTCATGGTTTCCCATCAGCTTCCTCTGGAGATGGGCTTGCTCTGAACCAAGATTGGCAGAGGACCTCCTCAAGACTGGAGGCTTGAGCCAAGGACCTCGATACATTCCTGCTTTTAGATGCTGCAGTCTGCCCTGCTCACCATGCCATGGGTCTTAGCAACCTCACAAATACACAATTAGTAAGTGCTGTGGAAGAGCCAGTTCCTTAAGAAATGACCTGACTGTCAAGTATTTTGACCTGAATATGCCTGTAGTATGTCGGTTTAGTAATGTGGATAGATGTGAATCAGGAGAGGCAATGTGTTTGCAGTAAAACCAGAGAGTTTTTACTAAGGTAAAAGCCTAAGTACACTTAAGTAACTATTAGATATGTTGATGCAACTTCATGACTTTCCACAAACCTCTTTTACACCTGGTGATGATATGGCCCAGCAAATTCAACTCCATTTGTCTAAAAAGACAGGAGTTTTAATTGCTGTTGCAGATATGAAGTGTTTGTTTGGTAGTTACAGTGTAGCTAAAGCTAGATTCAGGCTCCAGCTCTGCTCTACAGTGTCTTGAGGCTGAATCAGGGAAGAATCTGAAAATAAATGACCTCAGATGAAAGCATATTTTTAACATGTTCCCTTTTCAAAATAAAAAAAATCCTGCATTATTTTGTGATCCAAATAAGCTACCATCTTACTTCCATCTGCACCAATTCTAAGCCAAAAAGAGACCATTCATATCTGAAATGCATACACTAATGTAAATCAAAGGTTCACTCAACCTCAAAATTTTAAGATACATGTGAAACAGCAGAAAGAGCAAAGGACTAGAAAAAACAAATGAGATTCACATTTTGAGGAAATGTGCAAGAACGGTTTAGTTGTATATAATGCTAATGATTATACAGCTTGAAAAGGAAGTGATACAAGAAAGAATGATAGATTGTAATTAAAAGAATAGAGAATGGTATCTGGACACCACCATTAACAGGAGCAAAGCGATAACAAGAACAAATGTGAACCACATCAAAACAAGGATTATTCTACACACACCCCACTTGTGGAACTACCTGTTACAGGACACCAGTGTGACAGGTATATGCAGGACATCATAAACACCTTTTAGCTTACGTTGGCTACACTTCATGTAAAGGGCCACCTGTGCCTCAAACACAACGCGTCTCTTGCAAGGAGTTATTCCTCGTCTCATAGATTGTTGCAAAATAAGAGTCATTATCTTAACTGGTGCTGGAGGTAGGACACCAGATTAGATAAATAATTATATCCATTTTGCAAGAGGGCTGGCAGCTTCATTAATAAATAATTCAAACTAAGGGGAAAAGAAAACCTTCAGAGAACTAGTGTTAGACACAGCCCGTCCGCAGCAGAGGGGTTCAGCAGTTCACCTCTTCGTACATGGCAACATAAACTTTTGGAAATAAATATAAACAATGGCAATGAGCTTGTAATTTATATTTTATTTTGCACAAGCTTGCATATATACTGCACATACATTCAGTTTAGAGAAGATGGAAGGCACACAAGGCAATTGAACTACTGTATCCTTTAAGTGGTACAAAGCAAAAAGGTAAAAGTCTGGAGAGTATACAAAAGCTTTAAACACACAAAATAAAATCCACCCCCCCCAACATTTTTCCTGTGTTTATCTTAAATTTAGTAGCTGCCAAGCTAGAATTGTAACTTTTTTCAATCAATTGTCTACTGCACCTTTTTTTCCAAACGGACAGGGGAGTCTTATTGTTTTATCTTGTCATCAATTAATATTACAGTACATCCTTGGTAATACAAAATTGTACACCTTCATCAAATAAATTAGGATAAATTAAACCAATAAATTATGCAAAGTCTTCAGAACAATAGACAACAACAAAAAAATCCACAGTTGAAATTGCCTCTAGCTAAAAAATAAAATAAAAAAAAATCAAAAATTGACTTTATCAGTTCAGTTATTGTACTATCTTCAAATTAAAGGGTCTTTATTACAAAAAAAGAGCTTAATAATGCTATTTACAACATATTGCTAAATAATATAAAGGCAGTGTTTTGTCACTTTGTAACTATATACATATGAGTAATGGCTGGGACAATATCAGTTTAAACCTTAACCTTTGACTCTTCTGGGCAGCATTAAAACCAACCTAAAGAGGCTTTTTTTTTTTCTTTCCTCTCCTTCTTTTTTAGTTTCTGACTCTTAGGCATTATATGGTAATGAGATGGCTACTGTGTTCATCTAATATCTCACTCAAGTGGTACAATTAATGCAGAAAGGATGGATTTTAGAGAAAAATGTAAGCTCGCTTTTCTTCTAGATTTGTTTCTACATATCCCAGTGCACTTGTGCATTCGGAAGGTGGCTGCTCGGGGAGAGAGGTGACTGTGGCTCAGCTGAAGAGACTAAATAAAGTCATAGTGCCACCACCTTTCATACACTAAAAAGGATATTCCTAAGAAGATACAAAGGTTAAATACCAGTTTTCATCCCAGCTCTAAATATGAGCATTTTTTAGCTTCAGTTTATAGATGGTTTACAACCAACAGTTCTACAGAAAACAAAATTGCATTTCCTTCAACAGAACATTTAAGTGCAATACAGTAACTGCTTACTCATATAAACCAGTTACATTCCTTAAGGGGAGCTTTTTGAAAACAATGCGTATTGGAATTTTCAAACACAGAGTTGGTACCAGAAGGAAACATTTGCACTATTAACACCAATGATTGCTATATAATACACATGGCAAATATAGTTTTTGCTTTCACTTCTCATGTACAGTGCTCATTTTGGGGGTTTTGTAAACCACTTTCCATTTTTAATATATATATATATATATCTTTCTGTATATATATATATGTATAATCTTTCAATGCTGCTGGTGAAAATCCTATCTTTAAAGCCACAAAATCTTCACCTTTATTTCTTAATTAATATTAACCTGTGGAAAAAAACATTTTTCTATTAACTGACTTCATATACATAGAAAAAAATTCTGCA
>VZTU01009326.1:0-11961 GCA_013400835.1 Zapornia atra
CTCGCTCTTGGCTTGTTTTGTTTTTTTATAAGCCTCACAGAGCCCGGTGCCCGTGGTCTCACTCGAGCAGCCCTCCTTGCTCTGCCAGGCAGCCTCTCCTCGGTGGTACAGATGTAGTACCTGCCGTCGCAGCTCGCTTCGTCCTCTGCGTGAGGGTCCTGAGCCCCGTCTCCCGTTTGTCACCCGGCTGTCCCCTGCTGCACGCACCTTCCGCGCACCCGTTCTCTGCCTAGCCGGGTTTTACGCAGTTTGTCTCACTATAAGAAGGACACAGAGGTCCTCGAGCATGTCCAGAGAAGGGCAACCAGGCTGGGGAAGGGGCTGGAGGGCAAATCCTATGAGGAGCGGCTGAGGGAGCTAGGGGTGTTCAGCCTGGAGAAGAGGAGGCTGAGGGAAGAACTTCTCGCCCTGCCAGGAGGGTGCAGAGAGGTGGGCGATGGTCTCTTCAGCCATGGAACAGGAGATGGGACAAGGGGAAATGGCCTCAAGCTGTGCCAGGGCAGGGACAGGTCAGATGTGAGGGGAAAGTTCTTCCCTGAAAGAGTTGTCGGGGCCTGACACAGTCTGCCCAGGGAGGGGGCTGAGTCCCCAACCTTGAATGTGTTTAACAGATGGGTAGATGAGGTGTTTAAGAGATACGGTTTAGCATAGGACAGGAATGGCTGGACTCAATGATCTTAAAGGTCTTTTCCAACCAGGTGATTCTGTGAGAAGAACCAGAGCAGTAAGCTTTAAATAAATTTTAACCTATGATCTGTTCTAGTAAACCTGAATGTTCGTTCTCGTGCTGTTTCATCCCATTGTAACATACCGTTTAAGCCTTTGTTACATCTAGCCAAGCTGTTTTCATATGCCAAAGCAGACTATATTTAAGGTTTCGTGTGTTCTCTGGTCTCTCCTCCGTGCCTGGAACTGCAGTCGAAAGGGGTTTGTTCAGATATGTTTTTTTGAGCGGGAAGCTTGCCGATAAAGCAGCTCTTCTGAAATCACTTAGTGCAAGTATAGCTGCTGCAGCAGACTAGTCACAGCAGGCAAGAGAGATGAATGCAGAAAGGAGGGAAGAGTATTTTCTTGTGGAACTGGACACGTTTGGAGCCCTTATACAGCAAGAGAAGAGGTTAGTGAAAGCAAGGGAAATGAGAGGCGTCACATGTAATCCCACTGAAATCTTGTGTGGCAGCTTTAGTAAGCTAGCACAAATGCAGGTTGGGTTTTTGGGTAGTAAAAGACTATCAGGAATGCACTGACAATTTGTGGGGCTTAAGCACTTGTATTTGAGTTCTGTGAAGGGTGTACTGGCTTTCCCCTTAGGCAGTTGGACATGTTGAACATGACTCAATTTGAAGAGACGAGTTACTGGTTTGTTGGTTTATGTATAATCTTTGCGCTTGTGCTTAAGTATCAGAAATGCCTTTCGTGTAATTGCTGTTTCATTTCCTTAAATACCTTTTATTATTCACTAAGTACCTTTTATTATTCATTAAATTTTAAGAAGGATTTTAGTTTCTTTGCATATATTTTTAATAAACCAGGCCATCTGGCTAAAAAGATAAAGGTACTCGGATTTTTTCCAGCGTGCACCTTATCAAATAGTTTAAAAGCATAGAAGAAATGTTGGCTGTCCCAGTAATACCAACATTTGATTGCCTGCTGTGCACCTTATGCTGCCTTTCTCCCCCCCTATTCATGTTGTGTTACACTAGTCAGACATCCCACGAGCCTGGATCCCTTGGCATGTGCAGTTGCCTGAACTATCAAGCAGCAATCTCCAGCGAGATTAAGGTGGTTTGATGGACGAGGTGCTGAAACAGTTTAGATTCTTTATCAGGTGCAGGAAAATACAAAGAAAAACAAAAGCAACAAAAAACCCCCCCAAAAAAACCCCAAGATCTGGGTTGTGAGAAGTCAGCGTACTGTGCAGAGAAGGGCTTAGTGAGGGTGGCACGAGTTCAGCCAGTTGCATGGGTCTGTAGGGATGGAGCAGGGCTTTCCTGTGTCTGGTATTCAGGGAAAATCATTAGTCTGTAGTTTGCCTATTCCTTGCAACCCCTCTACTCATCTTCATTTAACCTGGTCAGGATTCAGGGGCTTTGCCACAGAAGAGGCAAAGGACAGGACTGTCCCTGACAGACCTTTCAGAGTGTGGGGATAGCAGACTTCTCTTTTTTGACTTTGTATGGACTGTAATTGCTGTGTCTGCAAATCTTTCAGTCAGATGACCGATATGGCAGGAGATGAGAGTATTTTCCTGAGACTTTATTGAAAATCGATGGTTAAAATCGACAGCCAGACCTCAGAGCCAGACCTCTTCCTGCATGGCAAGGAGAGCGCAGCCTCCCACCCCGAGAAGTCAAGTGGCATATAATCACCTATTTCTGCCTTGCTCATCAGCACGTGTGTGGTGATTGGGGCAGAGGAGGAGAATATTTGAGGGGTTTTATTTTAAAGGAGATCCTGGTGTGTATTCAGGTAATGATTTGTGACATATATTGAATCCATTGTGAGTATTTGCTTTCCCATGAGGAAAATGGGGTTCGTGGTTTGGCAGGCAGTGATTTTCATGAGCTTGTAATTTAAATGGGTGTCCCAGGTCATCATCTGAATTGGGAATGTTTGCTTTGTTACATAACGTGATAATTTGGCACAGTGTTTAATCTTCAGCCTTGTATTAAGACGTGATTCAAAATCAAATTATGTTTTTTGTAGAAAATGCAAATAAACCATTTTATGTTTCTGGATATGAAGAAAACTTAAAACATTGTGTGATCTCCACAAAAGGCAGTAGCAGAAAGAGAAGTGGCGAGTTTTCCCCTCTAGGCTGTGCTGATTTCCATTTATTTTAAACTGGTGTCTGGAACAAGCCTAATGGATTTGGAATTCGCACTAATCTCAGCCTCAGGTTGAGATAAGCAAGGTCTCCAAAGAGTACAGACAACTGTGCTGCGTGAGCGTTGGCGTAACACTTGTCATATACTCAATATTTAGTAGAGAAAATTACATTTTGGGTTGAACACCCCTGTTATTTTGTGCATCTCCTGCTTTTCTCATTTCTCCTGTGCTTGCCCTTCCACTTCCCAGACCTTCCTACTGTTAGCATTCTCAGCACTGAATGCTGGAGGGACTACGGTGTCTGCATAGGACAGCCATTTTGAGCTACGTGCTCATGATCTATTGTTTTCCTCCAGAGAGCTCTCTGAGTGCACGATGTGGGTCCAGTACGAAATTTCCCACTGCGCTTTGCCTCTTGTCTACACCCTTTTCTGTATTTGTTGGAAGAAAATGTAATCTAAACTCGGGAAGCAAGAAAAAATACCATTGTATGCTGACTGAAAAGCAAACAAAGAAAAATTGGTTATTGTGGGTTTGTTTTCGTGAACCAGTAGTTGCAACGTGTACTCAGCTCTTTCTCAATGAAACCACAGAGCTGATGCAGGCTAGATCCATTGTCACTAATAACAATGCCTGTTGTGCACCTTTTGTCTCCTTTTCCTCCCACGTACTCAATTCCCAATCCATATAATCCGTATAAGGCACAAGACATTTTTCTTTAAGATGTGAGGGCAGCAAGGCAGAACTGTCAACATGTAACACAATGAAAATGCCACGTAGGACAAAGCTGTGCTTGGGGGAATCGCTGCCTTCCTGGACTCATTCAGTGCTCCTGGCACTCCCGTATTGAAAGACAGGAAACCTGCAAGTAGCAGGTGAGGCTGGGATAGATCTCTGCTGGCAGGGTGTTTTTAAATGTCTGAGGGGCTGTTTGAAATGCCTGCTAGTGCAGCTGATACCCAGCTCTGACCCTCTTTCTTTACCCTCCTTGGCTTTTCAGCCGGTTCTTCTCAGGTTGCTTGCAGGGTTTGCACTGTGCATTAACGGGCACTGTGGAGAAGCCTCCACCGCTGATCCGTGAGCAGGGTACGCTTTGCTTTTACAGCTGAGCTCCACTGAGATTGTGCTGGCAGCAGAAACAGGAGGGTTGGCACATGACCTCTTTCATTGACAAGGGTGTTTCTTGTCCTCAGAACCTCTCACTGAGGTGTATCAGGGCTGGGAGCGTGGGCTGCTAAAGTAAGAGTGAGGTAGTGCCCCGGAATACCTCACTGCTGGTCCAAACTGCTGCTTTCCCTGCTCCCACTCATCCACATCCCTAGCAGGTACTTGCTCTGCCTGCAAGAGGTAGGCTACAGCTTAGTTTGGCTGCAGCAGGGGCTGCAGTAAACACTCAGCCTGTGAGGAAAAAGGAAGAATGTCTCATTCTTATGTAAATTATTTTGCCAGCAGACACAGGCAGTGCTTGGCTGTCACAGATTACGGATGGGAAAATGCAATGATATTTTAGAAGTGTGCCTATGAAGAGCTATCCCACCTACTTTTACATTGCTTTTTGATCTGTGGTCCCCCAAAAAGCTGCCCTTGTGCTGTTCAGCCTGATTGTCCACTCAGTTGTGGTCTTGCACCTTCAGGACCCACCTGCTCTGTTCCTTCCGCATCCCTCCGGACAAGGACTGTCCATGCCCATCTCCTAATGATACCACAGAGGCCAGACTGCTGCTGCCTGCCTGCCTGCCTGCAGGGCTCCTGTGGGTGGATGACTGGATCTGAAGGAGGTTTCTTCCTGGGCATCCTCTCCTCAGCAACACCAGTGAGGCAGGACAGCAGGCATGGGATGGTGAATTTTCTAGTAATTAAGTTGTAGGAACCTTACCCTTGTTCTTTGAATTAGTTCCATAGGTAATTCTGAGAGATGGCTGGGGAGTGGTTTTGGCAAGACAGCACCGATCACTTTCCTTCCATGTAAAGCAGTTTGGGTTTGGGTTTTGTGGTGGTTTCATAATGATGCACCCGGGCTGCCAGTTCCCAAGGAGCGTGGCCCCAGAGGTGTGCTCGTGCTTCTCAGATTTTCAACTTTGAAAAACAAACAGAATGTTTTATGCCTTGGGTGTTGGTTTCTGTGCTGAGGTGATTGTAACCTTTTTATTTGGTATCTGAGACCATCTACTGTTTCTGTTTAGACACCTGGACAAAGATGTAGATGACCAAGAGGTGTTGTCCCCTTCTGTCTTGGGATTAAATCTCAGTCGCAGGTAAAGTCCACACGTGTTTATTTGCTGGGGCAAACCGAAGGCAGGGAAGATTGTGTTTCTCTTGTCGCCGTATTTGGAAGGGTGGGGAGCACTGTGGAATCTCTGTGACATCCCTTTGCCTGAATTCAACCGATCCAGTGGTGTCTCACTGGGCCTGAGGACAGCGATGGCACGCTCCGAAGAGGTGGTGGGCGTTCAGGCCTCAGGTGGGCTGTCTGTGTGCAGGCTGCACGCATCCATGGCAGTGGAGACAACACAGCGGTTGTGGTGGGGAAGGCTGGGTGCACGAGGGGATTGCTTACTTGTTTTGGGGGGCTGATGCCACTGTTGTGATGCCAGGCGTGTTGCTGTGTGCATCACGGCGGTGCCCACAAATTGGGAGCACCGAGGGGAGAGTTCACACCACCTGCACCCTGTGAAATGGACCTTCAGTAAGAGAGGGAAGGGTGGTGGTTTTGTTGCTGTGGTTTTTAAATGTTTTCCAAGGAAAGATCTGGTTAGTAGCTGCATCAACCCTTCTACATTTTCCCCATTAAAAAAAAATAAAGTATCAGATTTGAAGAACAACTCTGTTGCAAAATCAATCACTGGAAAGGAAGTGAAAAGAGGGAGGGATTTTTAACACTGTCAGAGCATTATTCGGATGTTTACTCATACACTAACTATGCAGACTTGCTCAAGGATACTCCCAGTTTCCCTGTGTTACTCCCAGTGAGTTTAGAAACAAGGCAATCATCTCCAGCGAAATTTCTTCCATAATCTTGTAACATTAGGGAGCAATTAACAATAAGCTTAATTCATAATTACAGGGTATTTACTGTCCAAAAAGCTTAGCAAGAGAACTTTCTCATTAGAGTAAGAATATATGTCATTTTCAAAAACAAGCAACTGAAATGAAGTTCCTTGGTTGGCTTTTAAGGAGAGCAGAAGGTCCAGAATACCAAAAGTATTTAGCAGTAACTCCGCGGAAAATTAAAGCAAAACCAAGAACAAACTACTGGTATTTGGACTCAGTTAATAAAAATAGCTTGTAAACACTAACAGCATTTACATGCTAATGAAGCTCTTGCTATTGATTAAATAAAAATAACAGCACATCTCCATTTTTTTCTTGAGACCAGGACATTTCTCTGAGGAAATGGATACATCTCCCCAAAAATACCCAGTCAAAAAGCGAGTGAAAATTCATCCCAACACAGTAACAGTGAAATACACTTCTCACTATCCCCAGCCAGGGGAAGAGGGATATGAGGATGTCAGTGAAGACACTGGAGTATATATGGAGGATAATCCCAAGAAAAGACTTCTGAGTGATGGGAAAAGGAGAGAAAGGACCTTTTTTGGTACAATAGACACCAAGCTTCAGCCTGCACAACTGCCCAAACCCGATGAGATCGGGCAATCCCAGCATTTCCCTGAAGGAAATACCCTGCAGTCGAGGAAAACATGGGTAATCCTTTTTGGATCTGCCATGGCTCACGGCTGTGTGGCTCTAATCACAAGATTGATCTCTGATCGTTCCAAAGTGCCATCCCTAGAGTTAATTTTCATCCGTTCAGTCTTACAGGTGTTCTCTGTTACTGTCGTGTGTTACTACCACGAGCCACCCTTTGGCCCCAAAGGCTACAGACTCCGGCTCTTCTTTTATGGGGTCTGCAACGTTCTCTCTATTACCTGTGCTTATACCTCCTTCTCTATAGTCCCCCCCAGCAACGGGACCATTATGTGGAGGGCTACCACTACAGTGTTCAGTGCTATTTTGGCCTTTTTACTCATAGATGAAGGAATGGCTTACATTGACATCATTACTGTAGTTGGCAGCGTGTTTGGTGTTTGTCTGGTCATGATCCCCAACATTGTTAAGGAGGAAAACTCTTTGCTGAGCACCTGGAAGGAAGCCTTTGGCTATACCATGACCGTTATGGCAGGTTTGACCACTGCCCTCTCCATGATAGTCTACAGGTCAATCAAAGATAACATCAGCATGTGGACAGCATTATTCACCTTCAGTTGGACAGGAACAGTGTGGGGAGCATCCACCATGTTCTTACTTCAAGAGCCAATCGTCCCACTGGATGGAGAAACCTGGAGCTATCTCCTTGCCATCTGCCTGTGCTCCACAGCAGCTTTCCTGGGGGTCTACTACGCCCTGAGCAAGTTCCACCCTGCCTTGGTCAGCACCGTACAGCACCTGGAGATAGTCATTGCCATGGTCCTGCAGCTTCTCGTGTTGCAGATCTTCCCAGGTACTTACGATCTTGTTGGGGGAGCAGTTATTTTGGTTAGTGTTTTTTTCCTTGCGTGTTATAAACTGTCCTGGAAGAATTTAGGAAGACAAGATTATCAGGAGATTGTGGATTCTTCCATTAAATGAATGGCAGTTTTGCCATCTGATTCTGGCTACGTGACCATGCAACAGTAACGTTATTTCAGCTCTGTGGTGTTCTAGCGTAGTGGCCGAGTCCTCTACCATTTAAATTCCCAGGTGACATAACACTGTTCCTATTTCCAGGCTTCCATGACAGGTGAATTTGTTCTAGTGCATACAACCACTGCCATTCTGTCACACAAGAAGAGGCCGTTTGTCTCGGGTGCGTGTGTGGAAGCGGAGGCTGGCCCACAGATGTGCAGGCCAAGCCGTGAGCGTGTTCTTCCTCACCTTCCCTGGGTCCAGTAGTATAGACACAGAGGGATTCACCAGCAGCTCTCATTCCCATGCGGTGTGGTAGTAGGAAAATGAGCTGTAAACCCATTCAAATGGTCAACCAGAGTGTTCCTATCCTCTGTGACACGTGGTGTGCTTTGGCTGTAATGCTCTAAATGAAGTAATGCTAATATTTCTGTGGTGAAAACTCACGCTGCCTGTGTGCGTAAAGAAGAAGTAAAGCTTTTTGTGCTTTGTGGTTAAATTTCTGTCTGAATTGATGAAGCCCAGAGCCTCCTGTGGGGGAAAGAGCACCCCCCACTACTGCATCTCCAGTTGTGCCACAGACAGGTGCAAGAGAAGGTCCCAGAGATCTGTAAGGTCCGCGGTAGGTAAAAGACCTACCCCTGAAGCAGAGCTATATTCTTTTCTCTGGAACCACTTCTTCTAAAAGAGGTTTTGAGTATTATGCAAGGGAGAAAAAAGGACAAAGGTGGAGGTTGAGGCGTGAGCAGCAGCAGTAACACTGACAGGCATCCAGGGACATTCAGTCAGCACACTTAGGTCCTAACACTTCAGTTAGAAATTAGATTTACAAAACGCCCCAGGGCTTTATGGTTCCAAACAGTATTCCTGGCTGTGCTAGTGCACAGCCAATAAAGAGGAAGACCAGGGCTCCGTGCCAACCAGAACCAGCGAGTGCTGCCCTGTGAACTGTGCCAGAGGCACATCAGCATTTTAGGAGGCACATGAGCATTTTCTGACAGGAAAGACAGCACTTGGGTGACCCCCAACCAGCCCAGCTTCCCCCATGGAAAACACACTTTACTTGGGAAAAAGCTGCAGCAGCAATCACTTTTATTCCTATGAATTCCCAGAGAAACCAGGTTCCCCGACATCAGCCTACCCAGCCAGCACTGCTCCCAATCTGTGTGGGTCTTGTTTCCTCTTGTCAGTGATGAGAGTGACCAACTGGGCCACGCGGGGCTGATGCAGTTCCTTGGGTGCTGGCAGAGTTACAGCTGCCCAGACAACTCCGTTTCCTTTGGGAACACGTAGATATGGCAACAGGAGCTCTGCCCACTGTAGGAAGAAGAGGAGCAGCTAACGCAGTGCAGTGCCCAACACCTTCCCAGCCAAAGCACCCCTTGGGCAGCTGAGGACCCTGGGAAGGGCAGGGCAGCTTGCCAGCATGTTGCTGTGCTTCTATCCACTCGTTTCCCTCTGGGGCAGATGGCCTC
Source organism: Zapornia atra (assembly GCA_013400835.1). Classification (NCBI taxonomy): domain Eukaryota; kingdom Metazoa; phylum Chordata; class Aves; order Gruiformes; family Rallidae; genus Zapornia; species Zapornia atra. The sequence continues at coordinate 8,970 of VZTU01009326.1, forward strand.
TCCTCCTCTGAGCGGTGAGGCAGCGGGAAAGCTTCCTTCATGGAAAGCAACCAGGGCAGAGGGCTCCATCTGCTCTGGCTTCCATGCCTGCTACACTCTGGAGGGAGTTGAGCTTTGAGACTGAGTAGGTGCTGGCAAGCCAGGAGCACCCAACAACGAGACTCCCCAGCTGCCTGTACTGCACAGTAAGCATGAAAGTCCAGAGCAAGGCCTGGATGAGCTACCCCAGCCCTAAAGCAGCAAAGCCCCCTCCTTGTCACAGCTCCCTGCTGCCTCCAGCGCCTGCACTAGCTTCTCTGCTTGAGCTGCATGTGCCGCAGAGCTGTGCCAGCCCTGCCGCGATCCTGGCGAGCACAAGCCGATAGAGCGAAGCAGACCTAAGCACACTGTGCTGAAACACGTGGTCCCACTTCCTCCTCCTGCCACTGCCCTCACGTCTGATCCATGATGACAAACCACAGGCTGGGTCAGTTCGACTCTGGGAGCAGGCACAAAACTAACCCTGCCAAAACCTGAGCCCGATCTGCCCCAGGCAGCCAGCACCCGGGGGCCAAGCAAGGTGCAACCCCATCCTAAGAACCTGGGTGACAGCTACAGAGTGATTCCTGGGGCTATGGAGCTTGGTCCTGGTCCAGCTGTGCCACAGCTTGCACAAGGTCCTGCACAACCAGGTCTATGTCTGCCCGGGTGGTGTCTCGCCCCACGCTCAGCCGCAAGGCATTCTGGGCGACGTTGTAGGGGATCCCGCTGCTCAGCAGAATTGAGGAGGGCCTGAAACACAGACAAGGGGGGAAGCAGGTTTAACTCAAAGGCTGAGGAAGCACGCACATCACCAGAGAGCCTCACCAAGCCGTAGGAGGGAGCATTTCTGCAGACACGCTCCAGGCAAACCTGTCTGCTGCACCGTGCCCTGCTCACTTTCCAAAGGCACCCGCTCACACTGAGCTTGTTGCCCTTGGGTGGATCTGAGTCTCCCTCTCCAAGGAAGAGCCTCTACCATTTCCCCATGGGTTGGTAGCTCTACCATGGCTCTAGATCAGGCCAAAAGCACCTGCTGTCCCCACACAGCCCTAAAGGAGCCTACTGGGGATCCAAAGTGGGCTCGAGCAGGTGAGCCAGGCACACACTTTGAGTTTGTAAGGCAAACTCTTCTGGCAGGGCTAGGCCCTGGAGAGTTCAGGCTCAGCTGGATCACCAAAGCCAGGAGTGACAAAGCCCTTCCAAGCAGCAGTCTGGCATTCCAGCATTGTCTCCTGCAATAACCTCCTTCACATCCCTTCAGCCCCACTGGAGAGCTCTGCACCCTCTTTGCTCCAGGTGACCCCACCTACAGCCACCCACCGTCCCTTCCCCTGTCCTAGTTCCTGCCCTCCCATCCGCTCTCCTCAGGGAAGACACCCTGGGCCTGGGAAAGCCAGCTGCTTACCGATCCCCCTTCTCAGAGTGGCAGGCAGCCCCAACGCTGGCGAGAAGAGTCTTGCAGTGAGACAGCACCCTCCGCCCTGCAGCACACACAAACACGGGTCTCCCAGCACCCAAGGCTCTCTCCAGAGGCCGCTGGCAGCTTCATCTTCCTGCCCGGGCCACAGCCGAGCTCCCACCGCTCTCTAGCCACAGGGCGCTGAGGGGGCAGGTGCTTGTCTCCATGGGCACCACCACAGGGCAGCAGTGGGGTAAGAGCTACCTTGAAGGCCTGGGCCCAGGATGGAGAAGTTAGAGGTGTTGCAGAGACGCTTGGAACCCGTAAAGTGGCTATTGAAGTGGATCCTCTGCTTCCCAAAAGAAGCCTGGAGAAATCAGAGGGCAGTGAACCATTCCAGGTTCATGAGCAACTCTGTCCCAGTGAGGCAGTGGCAGGGCCAGAGGGACATACCCAGCCTGGCTACAGGCCCTGCACTCTGCAGGCTGAGACCCTGGGCGGGAAGAGACAAACAGGAACTGGCTCTGCTCACCTCCAGCCTGGCCTCCAGGTAATCCCGAACACCCCGCATGTGAGCCTCGTAGGCTTCCCAGTTCTTGCTCACTAATTCTGCGGCCTGCGGAGAGAAAACCCAGACAGGCTCTGTCAGCAACCCTCCTGCCAACACCTCCCTGGCACATGAGCCCAGCCCAGGCACAGGCTCTGCAGTTGCCAGGTCCCTGGCGTCCCTGATGGGCTCTCAGCACGTTGTGCCATGTAAGGTGCATTCCTGCCCACAGCCAGGGCTGCAAAGCCTGCGGTGAGCACTCCAAAGCCCCATCCCCTTTCCCTGGACTTTGCCTGCCCTCCTGCACCCTGAGTTTGTCACTTTTAATGACCAGGGAGTGCAGGTGGCTGTCCCCATGCTGGGTGGGCCTGGCAGCACCCCCAGGACACTGCTCACCCATGACCACCGGTGACTCACCTGGCCAAGGCCAGCGATCATTGGGGTGTTCTCAGTGCTGGAAGGGAAGAGGCAGCAGTGCATTAACATTTCTCCAGACCAGAAACCCAACTGCAGGTCCCCTCACTGCTGGCAGGGACTCCTGCACCCCTCTCTGAGGTGTCTGGGAATAAGACAGTTCCACCCTCCAGTTCCTCCTGTGGCAAAGCCTGCACGCTCCTACGGCTCCCATGCACAGATCCCTGTCCCTGCTCCAGGCTGCCCACTCCAGAGCCAGCAAGTAACAGAGCTGCCAGCTCAGCTCAGCACTGGCTGAGTAGCCACACGTGATTTGGCAATGGGCCCAGGGCCCAGCTCTCCAGGCCACCATCTGGTCACCTTACCCTGGACGGAAACTCCTTTCCTGTCCCCCTCCAAAGAGCATGGGGTGCAGAGGGGTGGTGGTGCCAGGGCCACGCACGTACAATGCACCGATCCGCGGGCCGTAGAACTGCAGGGAGAAAAAGCCATGGAGACCCTATGGACACACTGCCAGACATCCCTTTGCTGTACTCCTGCCCAAATCCAAGTGCTGAGCCCTGCCCGTCCCCCATGCAGACTGCTGTCCCCAGCCGTCAGCCTCCTCCTGC
>VZTU01009326.1:23508-39299 GCA_013400835.1 Zapornia atra
TGGGGGCGAGTTAGTGAAGCGGTGCCAGAGAGGACAAGAAAGAGGAGCAGAGGCTGCAGCAGCTGGGGGCCTGATGGCTGGCACCAGCCCTGTGCTAGAGGGGGTGCGGGCAGAGGGTGGGCAGGGAGGCTGGCAGGACAACTCTCCTCCCGCAGGCAGAGGATGGATGCCTCGATAACAACCCTGTGCTGAGTCGGGATGAGCTCGACACGCTCCTTGGTGAGGTACGGTGATCAGGGGGATGCCCACAGGCACTGTCCATCCACAGGGTACCATGGCTTTGGTGTCACCCACTGGGTGACATGATGTGGAGTGGGGTTCAAGGCAGGAAGAGCCAGGGGATGGCGAGGGGGTGCAGGAAGGGGGATGGAAAGGGAGTGACCTTCTGGGGCTGTTATTCAACAGGGCACCTGGGATGGGATCCTACAGTGGGCATTCCAGAGTATGGCCCGGCCCCTCGTGGACACCCACGGGGTCTTCGCATAGGACGTGGTAACCTGGGAGCAGCACCTGTGAACGCAGGAACAGCCTACAGGTGTAGGAAACACAGAAACACACAGACAGAACGATGGACAGAAACACGCTGGAAAACAGCAGCCAGAAACAAGAGGATATCATCACACAGTGCAACGCCAAAGGTACCAAAACCTCAGAGAAAACAGGAGAAACACATTACAACAGATGACTCCCTAAAAATCATGCTCACAAGATAAATGAATATATAGAGATGTAAGAAAAAAAGTTACAGAAATTTCTTTTGAATGGAAAACAATGGAAAGTACAAAGAGTGAAAAAGCATACACAGTCTGCAGACTGAAAACAGAGAGTAACAGTAAAATCAGAGTAAAACCATTGGAAAGAAACAGAGGGTGGGGGCACCACCACACTTGGAGGCCACAGCACCCCAGGCAAAATCAAAAGCCTACAGCACCCGGTATTCCTGGGGGTCTCCCGTCCAAGTACTAACCAGCAGTAGCTCCCAAACCAAGGGAGCCAGGACTGAAAGACATACCTGGCCTGAAACCTCCTCATGGAGCCCACAAGCAGCCCCTCTCACCCTGGGGCTCAGGGGTTTCCTTTGCCAGGGAACCCTCCTAATACCTCCCTAGGTGTTTTTCTCAGCTGTACCTGTGTTCAATTCAAAACATGCTAAATGTCCAGCAGTAGCTCCCAAACCAACGAAGCCAGCTCCACAGCTGGCTCTCCACAGCTCCATGTGAGAGGACATAGAACCAGCTCCCTGGAGAGACCCCCCACAGAACACTTTTGTAGGGGACAGGGAAGACACTGTGGTCTGAAGGGCTGTTCTAGACCCAAACCGACTCACTTTAAAGCTGCAATCATTACCTTCGGGTTTGCTTGCAGGCAGCAGCTTGTTCTGTAAAGAAAGAGGCTGTGTGTCATTCAAAGATCATTTCTTTCTCTGTAATTTTGGGTAAATTTTCCTCTCTCTAGAGTATTGTTATTAAATGCATTCAAAACAAAAGAAGAGACAACAGCAAGACCCTGAGGTGGGCACAAACACACACACACACCCCCCACCCCCACCAAAGCGCCACTTCCCTTAAGCAGACCATGCCTGCAAAGGGCTAACTAGCTCCAGGGCTCTCCCTCCCATTACACGGTCACTGCCACGGCGGAGGCCATCCTGACATACCCACATGCTGCTCACAGACCTGGCAGCGAGTGAAAAGGGCTCCCAAGTGCGATGCTAAGTGTTGCTCTGTGACCCACGGCCCGGCAGCATCGCTCGCGCCGGACACCATGCGTGTCAGGCCTCGTGTTTAATGAGTGCAGAGGAGGAGCTGAATGTAGCAAAGCACTGCAGGATGGGCTTGAAATTAGGCTTAGTCTTAACTCAGCAAATATTTCAATGCTGCTTAGAGTTAAACATCTGCTTAAACCCTCTTCATGAACCGGGGCTGCCTTTTTTTTTCCCTTTTTTTCCTCTTTTTTTTTTTTAAATTTCACTCACTTTATCTTCTGAGACTTGGTGACCTTGGGCCACTCACTGAGCCAGGTGCTGAGAGCATCCTTCTGCTGCTGGACATGGTCCATAACTGCCTCCTGGTCCTGGGATGGGGCAGCATGGAGTGTCTTGTTCTCCTTATTCAACTGAGGGGCAAAAGAGGAAGGAGAAGACTTTAACATGGTAAAAATGGGTTTGGAGCCACCTCTTCCCTTCACCTGCAAGAGCAGCTCTCTGGGTTGTTATTCATTATCAAGATGCCAGAGGGCAGAGCTGGCCTTGCAGAAGCTTTTCAGGCTTTGAGGCCTGCTGGTGGCTAGCTCTTGTCTTCTCATCAGTAGTGACCGGACACAGGTCACTGCCTTTCATTTATTCTTTCCCCTGGTAACCTCATAACTATACTTTTGTGCTGGGCTTTGAAGTCCAGCTGAGGGTCATTTTTAAGTGCCCTGCTCTTTCTGGTTATCACTCTCTGGGCTGATCTGCAAAGAGGGCATCCCTGGTTTTTCAGAAGAGACCTAACACCTCTGGGGTTTGAAGTGAAGACGGAGAAAAACTTTAAGGGAAACTTCCAGACCTCTGAGTGAGGTGCTGTGTGGGGACTGGCAGAGAGCAACACGCAATTCAATATGAATTTTAGGTGAAGCCATTTTATTAGGTGAAATCACACAGATTATATACCTTTATTACTGCAAACATGGCAAGCTAAAAAACTGCTAATTGCTTACACACACTGTTCACACCCTATTGATTGGTTAGTAATTATAACCAGTTCTGATAAACCTATCTTATAGCTAAATATTGTTAGGTTACCTTTGATGCCTAAAAGTATCCACACACCTGCTGTTTTGAACCTCTTGTTATGGTTGGTTCCTAACATGTTCTGTTACTCCCAAATACCTTCCCATAACTGCTTCTTGGTTTAGGGCAGCCTGTACCCCTATCAACAAGGCTGCTGTGTTTTGAGAATGTGATTATTAGGATCCTCAGAGCATGAGTAACTTCTCCTTTCTCATGGGAACAGAAGAATATTGTCAGGGTGTAAATCTTGGGAGAAGAGAGCTAGGCTGCTAGCAGGCCTGCTGTCTTCCCTGACAGTGCTGGGAGCTGCCTAGGACCTCTGGCACCCACTCAGACCTCCTGTGCCCAGCTCTCCCTCAGTGCCTGCCTCTGCTCTGACCTCTGCCAAATTAAGCAGACAGGCGTTGTCCTCCTCGGGCTGTGGGCTGGAGGCTTCTTGAGGGCACGGGCACCCGATCATGTTCATACTCTGAGAAATTCAGCTCCCCTTTGGGTACAACTTGGCTTTTACAATATATAATCACAGAATCACAGAATCTTAGGGGTTGGAAGGGACCTCAAGAGATCATCGGGTCCAACCCCCAAAGGACAGTAGGCACCGCAGCAGGGGTGCTATTCCTGCCCCAACCACAGAGGTACCATGCATGGTAAAGCCTTCTTCAGATGTTTTTAGATGTGGAGAAGGCAGCTGATTCATGGCTAAACACATTTCTTGTGTTTATTTGGTACTTTAAATGCTTTTCCACATGGTGATCTTCTGCAGAGCTCCACTGAAGAGCCGTTTCCCTGCAGCAAGCAGGGCTGATCTGGGACCATGACATGCCCTCTGCACCCTCCAGCTCCCATTTCTGGACTCAGACTGTCACTGCTCTACACGAGAAGGAGCCTGTTGCTACCAAAACCTGAGGTGAGACCAAACATCCATGAAGCAGATGCGCACACTAGTGTGTGCATGGGGGTCCACCTCCACCCAAATGCACCTCCTGGGATGTGCAGCAGGGGTAAGGACACAGGTACCACATTGCTCACCTGCTCTGCCATCTTCTCCCACTTGTTCCACGGCTCTGCCTGGCTTGGTGTCTGGCCCCATGCCTCCTCAGCATCATCATTCTGCAGGGTCCCCACGCTGGACACTGCTGTCTCTGACACGAAGCTCCTGCAGTTTCTGGAATGGGGAGAGGAAGGAGCTGTGTGTCCCATGGGAGGATCTGTTTTCCTCCTGGGCAGCGGATCGTTGACCACCCACTGCTTCCAACCCCAAAATGCCTCCACACTTCTGTGGTCTGTGAACCTGTGATACCACTTGGACCAGGTGAAGCAGGAGGCTTGGATATCCCCAAGCCTGCCTTGAGGAGCCATGGGGGTGCTGGGCTCATCCCCTCCACATCACTGCTCCTGCTGGCCAGGTCCTCAAACACTGCCAGGAAGACCTGCCTCGGGCCATGCATCTCTTCATGCAGTTTTGTCCTCTCCTCCTCCTTCCACTTTTCCAAGTCTCTCCTGCCCTCCTTTTCTTGCTGGTGAGCTCTCTCCATCTCCTAAAGGGAACGGAAAAAAAATGGGGCAGGAGACATCTTGGTTGCTGAGCAGAAGCACCAAGGGTTGGGGCTTCTGCCCTGATGCCGGTGGGATAAGCACTAACACTCTCATCACACCCACCGCAGCTCAAGCCAGGCCTGCACACCATGGGGAGGTTGAGACAGCACAGCGTGCTTACACAGGCCTTATTTCCCACAGGAATATTCTGGGACAGATTTTCCAAAGGAATAAGCACGAGCCCACCATAAGATGTTTCCCGGGGACCTTTTCACCCCCTGCTTTCAAAACCGCTCATTGCTGCTTCTCCCCACTTCTTATAAAGGGGCAGTGGTGCCCTCCCCCAACCCCCCACACCTGCTCCCTGCGCAGCCTCTCCGCTTCCAGCTGCTGCTGCGTCTCCTGGAGTTTTGCCTTCAGCTCCTCAGCCTCCATTTGCTCCACCTGCTTCACCCGGCCACCTCTCTGCAAAGCCCCTGAGGCAACAGAGGTGCCATGAGCAAGGGATGTGATCTGCCAGCTACCAAGTTTTTACTTGGGATAGGGTGGAAAAATGCTAAAAAAGCACCAAGCGAGACCACAGGAGGGTCTCAGGGTGGAGGGGCAGGTAGCTGAGCTGCAGGAAGAACTGTGCTGGATGCAGCCATGTGGCCTCTGATTGTTTCTGTTTATTTATTTATTTTATTTCTCGTAGGCTCAGAGAGCTGAGCAGCTGGTGGAGCAGCATGGCTTTGCACTGGGCTTGCTGCCCCAAGCAGCTGAAGCACCTTAGTTTCATGTTTGGGGCTGCACCAAGGGAAGGTGCCTCCAGAGCAAAGCTCAGCCTGTTGCATTGCATCAGCCCTGGGCTGGGGTTTCAGCCTGCCAGCAAACAGCACAGGCGGTGTTTTTATCTGCCAGCTTCAAGTGCTGGGTGTAGGTGAAGCTGAAACCAAGCCCGGGGCTCTCTCACAGCACATTACACCTGCATTCTCAAAGCGTCTTGCAAAGACCATTGATTTATTGCCAAAAATGGGGCATGGGGAAGGTCAACCCTTCGCCCACCCCAGCAAAACACTCTGCCAAACTCCCCAATGCAGCCCCATCCCCATGGACTTTTAGGGTGGAGAAGATCCTTAGGGAAACTGAGGCACGGAGATGAGCTGTCTAGTATTCAACTCCATGTCCTCCCTGTGCTTGAGGGAAAGGCTGCAAGCAGAAAGCATTCAGCTGATGTTCACAGAAACAAAGAAGAAATAAATTAGAAGAAGTTGCCTTTAACCTCCTACGGTCACTCTGGCTTCCAGCAGCTACAGCCAGTGGGGAAAATCCTTCCCCGAGGAAGGGGAGAGAGACACTATCCAGTGCTCACCTGCCTCAGTGGCCTGTGTGTGCCAGCGCTGCACAAGGGCTTGCAGGAAGGAGTCGTTCATGAAGGCTTTATTGCAGAGGTGACACTGAAGAGATGGGGGAAATAGTCAGCAGAGGGACTAGGGTCTGCAGAAAGGGGCACTCCCCAGGTCCCCCACAGGGCAAACAAAGCTTTGCTGCTTTAGAGCATCAGGGGACACCTCAAGAGATACAGCTGTTGTGTTGGAAGCATGTAGATGGAGGGTATTAGGAGTCTCTTTGGTCTGAAACCAAAGAAGGCAGAGGACATGGGTCAGGGATGCTGCTCGGGTTAAAAAAATGAAATCCTGCTTTCTGCAACAGCACGGTGCAGTGAGGGGACTGAAGTATCAGTGAGGTCCTGCACAGGCCTAAATCATCTGCCGTGGGTGGCTTTTGCTCTCCAGGAATCAGGGAGTGGGTTGGTTTCATGATGGGGTGGAAGCAGGCAAGGCACTCCCAACACCAGCAAGTTCCTTCAGAAACGGTGAGAAAAGCTCAGAGGGGGAAGAAGTGAGATCACCAGGAACATCCATAAATTCTTCACTGGTCTGAAGGACAGTCTCCCTGGCGTGAGGCATCCCCCAGGACATGGGGCTCTCAGCAGATGTCCCCAGCCAGCCCTCCCCAGCTCCCTCCCCAGACCCACTCTCTCACATACTCTGCAGCTCTGACTACTTGTAGGTAGCAGAAAAAAAAGGAGATTACCCAGCAAGGACTTTGAGGTCTCTGTGAAGGTGATGAACCAGCTCCAGGGATGGTAGCAGGGCTGCCAGGGCTGGGAGTGGACTTTACATCCCTTATACCAAACACTTTGCAGTAGGCACTGGGGCCAGCTTGCAGGAGATGCTGCTGTGTGGCAATCAGCTTCTTTGACCTCCTGCTCTCCTCCCTTGCCCCGCGGAGCTGCGCTGCCTGCTCTGCTGCCTGCTCTGCTGCTGGGTGCCAGCCAGCTCGGTGTGGGCATCTGACAGGCTCCGTGCGTGCATGGCCAGGCTGGTCCCCAGGCGCTCCCGGCAGTGCAGCCGGTACTCGATGCTCAGCTGGGCCATCTGGAGAACCTTCAGCAGGACAGGGTCTGCCAGCTGCCCGCAGTGGGGGCACCGCTCCCCATCCAGGTTGCAACCCTGACCTGCTGCTTTGCAGCATCACCCCATCGCCTGCATCAGGCATGCCTGGGGTTGCCAGAGCCTGTGGGTTTTCTCCTCTGTTTCTCAGGCAGCTCAGACTCAGTTGGTACAGTAAGACCACCACCTGAGGCAACCAGGGAACCCAGCTCTGACTCACAGAATCACAGGGGTTGGAAGGGACCTCAAGAGATCATTGGGTCCAACCCCCTGTCAAAGCAGCTCCCCAGCTCATATTGCACAGGTCGGGGTCCAGACGGGGCTGGAATATCTCCAGAGAAGGAGACTCCACACCCCCCTGGGCAGCCTGTCCCAGGGCTCCCTCACCCTCACTGGGGAAAAGTTCTGCCCCATGTTGGTGCAGAACTTTCTATGCTCTAACTTGCAGCCCCTGCCCCTTGTCCTGTCTCCACAGAGCACTGAAAAGGGGCTCGCCATTTCCCCCTGCATCCCATCCTTACGATATTGATAAACATTAATAAGGTCCCCCCTTAGTCTTCTCTTCTCCAGGCTGAAGAGTCCCAGCTCACTCAGGCTCTTTCCTCGCAGGGGAGATGCTCCAGGCCCTTAATCATCTTTGTAGCTCTTCTCTGGACTCTCTCCAGGAGGCCCCTGGCTTTTTTATCCCAGGGAGCCTGGGACTGGACACAATACTCCAGGTGGGACTTGACCAGGGCAGAGCAGAGGGGGAAAAAGATTGATTTCTTCTCTTCAGTTCTTGCTTGCATTTGCCCAGGACAGGTCCTTACCGGCCATAAAACTGCTAGTGTAAAAATATTTTCACTTCCATGCTGTAATGTGATGCAATGGCGGCCGGTCCGAAGGAGCTGCTGGAAGCCATCGTTATCACCTTTATGCTGATATTCCTTTGCTAGGACTGAGATTTTACCTGCTGGGCGATGAAGACTGAATGATGAAGATCCCCTCAAGGGCTGCAGGACTGTTGCTGAGGTAGCAGCTAGTACCACAGCTCAGAGCTGAAGGTGGGCACCAGCACTGTTTCCACACTGCTGTGTTAAAACCAGCTCCACCAAAGAGGTCTCAGAAAGCATGGTGGGCTTTCATCTTCTGGGCTGGGATGCTATGGTTGCTGTCCTGGCTTGCAGTTGCTGAGCTGGCCTGTTACACAGTCATTTTCACTGCAACCCAACGTCTTGTTTCCTCCTCTTCCACCCTTCCCCAACTTCCCAAACTCTTCTAGGGCTTCTTCACTCCCATCAAAGCCTAAGGATGCCCCAGGTGCCATCATCCCTCTGGTCCCATTGACCTTTGAGCCTGCAGACTTTGGGAGATACCTTACCGCTCTGCTCACAACCTGCTCAGTCAGGACACATTTCCTCTGGACTCTTCCCAGAAGCAGCCATTGCCTCCCTCCCCCTCCCAGCCTTCTCCTCTCACCAAAACATATGTTCCCAGGACTCGTGCCAGGTGGGTACAGGAGAGACCCCCGCTGGTGCGACCAGCTGTGCCTGCTGCCACCAGCCCTGTTTTGCTCCAAGTCCACACCCAGGCGGGAGAGAGAGAACTAAGACAGGGTCTGACCTCATCTGCAGAGGTGCTGCTACATAACCCACAGAGCCTCAGAAAGAAGTACTCACTTGTTGCCAGAGGCAGAGAGCAAAGAGAGGGAAGGAGGACAGGAGCAGAGCGATGAAAGGTGGCTGGGAGCAGCCAGGGCTGTGCAAAGCAGTGCAGGAAACGGGGGAACTTTCTGCGCTGTAAGTCTACACTCCTCCCCTGGCATCCCCACAGCCCAGTCACGGAGGAAAAGCCACCGGCAGGAAAAACTGGCTGTAACAGAGCAGGGAGCGAAACAGAACCAGTGTGGATGGCACCAGGACGTGAAATTCATAGCAGGAGCTTCATCCTGGGACAAGGAATGGCAGAAATACTCCCTAGATGCCACACAGCACTCAGCTTTGTGCTGCCTGCCCTTATACTGGTGCAGCTCGAGTGCTACTGGTGGGGGACACGCAGGGCTGGAAGGAGACTGGAGCCTAGTGTCCAAACTCAGCATGCAGCACACACCAATGCAGGGTGCAGAGAGGGCTTTCTTCTCCCAATTAATCCTGCTGCGATCTCCAGCTGCAGGACCCAGGGTGCCCATGGCAGCACGCTCGTTAGGCAGCACGCTCATTAGCTGCTGTGTTTGCAGAAGATAGCATTGTGCGAATGGCAAACATTGGATGACGGGCAAGCGAGTCGCCCCCGCCTTTCTGCTCCCAAGTTAAAAACAGCTCTTCACATAGAGGAGATTTGCAAGCTGGGCTGCTTTTTTGGGGGAGGGAGGGTTTGGCATTACTCAAGGTGGTGGTGGGGGGAGAAATAAATGCAAGGAGAGGCATTGATTTCCTGCAGCAAAAGAAGTTGCTGGGCACTCTGCTGGTGTTAAACAGGGATTTTTAGGCAGCTGGACCTGAGCTGCTGCACCTCATTTCCACACAGCTGAATTCCATTTATTTCAAAGGACCATCCCTATCCTTTCTTGGTGCCTCAGCATCTCTTTTCCAGGGAGAGATGTGACTCCCTGCAGCCAGAGCTGACCTCTGAGGCTGGAACAGTGCAGCACTGCCTGGAAGGAGCCAAAGCAGGAGTGCAGAAGCACAAGCATTTGAAGAACAGGACGGCGCTTTCCAGGGATGCTCAGAGGAGTGGTGTTTATTAACCATTTTATTGCCACTTGCACTGGTAAGGTCCCTCTCAAAAATGTAGGGTGTAAAGTTCATGTGAGAAAAACACAGATTAGTGAAAAGACGGTAGTTTGGGCTTCTCTTCATTAGCAATTACTGTCATCCCTCCTTTGCTACACGTTTGCATTACACTTGCCTCAGAGGCTTCAGCCCAGTGCAAAGCCTGTTGTGTTTGCAACTTTTCTGGCACCAGGAGCTGCCAATAGTGCCAAGAATTGCATGCAAAGTTCCTCCCAGGAAGCCATGCCTCTCTTCAGGAACTTTGCCCTTGGAAAAGCTCACTAGGAAGGCCCACAAGTCCCTTCGGCTCAAGAAGGTTTGGTTCGTGAGTGCCTCTGAGGAAACAGAACCAAGGCAAAGGTGTCCTTGACGTCACTGGAGACTACTGATGGATACGCACCACCATTCTGCGCATGCTCTGTAGCGTCTCAAGGGAGTAGGGATGGTCTGTCTCTCTCCTACAAAGGCAGCTAATGACACCAATGGTGACTGTATTTTGGCCTCAGGATGGGGAGGGCTGGGAGGATCAATGTCCCCTTCCTCCCTACAACACGTCACACAACATCCTCAGAGTTCATGAAATCCCTCAGCTCCGCGTTTTGGATCAGGTCCTCATAGGTGGTGGGGCAGTAGGCTTTGTACAGTTTCTCAGCCAGCGTGTTGCTGCCCGCGACCACAACTTTCCGGTTGTGGTTCATGAAGTTCCACAAGTGCAGCGCGTAGGAGTGGTTGAAATTGGGGCTTTTGTCCCACACCTCATAGTACCGGCTCCAGGCTGGGTACGGAATGGGGTAGAAACGCTGGGGATTGAGGAAGGAGATGTTCCTGCAGCTGTGGTCCTCGGTACCTTTGAAGTCCGTGAGATTGCAGAGGGTTTTGAGCATCCTTGTCATTAAAAAGGGCCCCTGGTTCCCCCAGAGGTTCCCGTTGTACTTGAGAACAAAGTTCTCCATGCAGTCCCAGATAAATTTGTGGTGGGCAGGGAAGCCAAAGATCCCGTTGCTAGAGAACTGCGACTTCTGCGCCGCTAGAAAACTATCCTCAGGGATGGGCCTGATGGAGATGACATCTGTGTCCATGTAGATACCCCCATACTTCCAAATGAGTGCCAGTCTGCTGGCGTCCGAGCTGACGTGGACCCAGTTCTTCTCCTGCTCCGGGACTACCTGCAGAGTTGGAAGGGTGAGACTGTGATGCCGCTGGCACAGAACAGATCACAGCCATCCCCTGGATGCAAACAGCACCAGAAAACCACACCTCGCATGCCTGCCAATGCCACCCACCGCCTGCCAATGCCACCCACCGCTGCCTCCTCCTCCTCCAGCAATTGAATTTTAGGGGTGAGATAAGGGGGGCAGTGTGGGGCAAGGCTTGCTTGGTACAGATGAATGCAGGAACATTTCACAGGTGGTTCTGAAATCAATGGGACTGTGAATCACTGCCTGCTGTTTCAGTGGGACACTGCCCCCTCCACATGCTCCCTGGTCCCTTCCAGCTCTTTGGGATGGGCAGGAGGGGATTTTCATTGGCACTGTCGGCATTTGGACTCATTTTCTTTCCCTGGGAGGAAGAACTTGGAGGAAATACACCCGCCCAGCATGGACCTGGAGCCAAACAAGTTTAACAAAGCCACTTGGGAGCGGTTTACCAGGAACCCATTCCCACCTTGGCTTTGCATATTGCTCTTACAAAACCTGAAATTGCTCCTACATCTTATCTCCTGTGGGCTCTACTGGTGTGTGGCAGCCCTAGCACGCGCTGAGGTGACTCAGGCAGCACCAGCTCCTGATGAAAAAGATTATCAAGCACTGTTTTATCACAACACTTAGGTGATCTAACTTTCCCAATGGTTTGTTTGCCAAAAAAGAGAAATATTTTTAAAAACCCCAATAAAATCTGATTCACCAGATATGGGAGGGGTGGTGAGAGGGGAAATTCTGCTAGTGTGTTCAATAAACAGATGAATCTCAGAATCACCAGGTTGGAAAAGACGTTTAAGCTCATCGAGTCCAACCATCCCTGTCCTGTGCTGACCCACATCCCTGAGCACCTCATCTTCCCACCTGTTAAACACACCCAGGGGTGGGGACTCAGCCCCCTACCTGGGCAGCCTGTTCCAAAACATGGCAAAAATTAATCTATCCCGAACCAAAAAGTCAAAAGAAAATACTAATTTCACATTCCCAAGCCCACATTCATCCATCTGAAGCCTACTTCAGAACTTCCCCCTCTCCCCATTTATAACTAGTTTTCTTTTCCCCTTTACTGTACCTGGTTGTACCACTGGAGCAGAGGGGTCTCCTGGAAGACAGTTTCCATCTGGAGAGGGAAAATGAAGACATTCTTCATAGAAGACAAAAGTGAGAAGGCTGCATAGCTGGAGTTCAAGTCCAAGGCCGTCTCATTTGTAAGTCCCTTCATGAAGAGGATGACGGGCCGGTCCTGGTAAGTCCTGGCAGCAGACTCCACGGAGCAGGACACCAGTGGAGGTGGCTCTAGGCGCTCTGTTGTCTCCAGGAAGATGATGCTTTTGCCAAGGTTCAAGACCTGCTCTGGTGTCAGGAAGTGCTTGGTCATAGGCACATAGGAGAAGAAGCAGCCAGACAGCAGGGATATCTCGTACAAAATGCCGGAGACGAAGAAGAAGCAGAGGCATATCTGGATTTTCTTCAACATTCTTGCTTTCCCTGGGCCTTTGGGGTCATGCCTTGGACATGGATGCTGAGGAGAGACAAGGAACAGCAAAAATGCGTGCCAGTGGTATTACTTACCAGTATTGGGAAGTGGTAGGACATGGGTTTGTATGGCATAGCATGAAGGCAGTGTGGTGATGCTCACGCCTTTACCCCAGGACAAGCCTAGCAAGATGTCTGACAGTACAGAGGGCTCTGCCCTGGGTGGGTGAAGCACTGGGGTCCCACCTCCTCCTTCCCAACCAGGCATGGGGACCTGCAGAAGTCTTGGGGAGAAGGCACATGTGGCTGCATCTCATGGCAGAACTACACAGCCAGTGGGTTGACAGAGAGGGAAGGACCAAGGCAGAGAGAGTGGGGAGAGCAAGGATCATTTAGCCCCATGCAAAGCACCCCCAAGCCCATCCCTAGGGCAGCCTCGTGTAACAAACTGTTCCCAGGCACTGTGGCATCGTGCTGCCATGTCCCTGTCCACAAGCAGGAGGTGTCCTGGGAATTTGAGGATCACAACTGATGTGCCAGTGGAATTAGGTGGCCAGGGGAGCTGTGAGGCCTGGTGAGGGGAAGGTTTGGGATGCACCGGTCAATGCTAAAACATTCACACGTAGGCACTGAAGTATTTTTCCTGATCTGCCCCTTCCGCCCACACTTGAGCCCCGAAGGGTGTGAAGGACTCAGGTCCTGCAGGGATGAGAAGGACCTTCCTGCAGAAGGATCAGAGAGGGACAGATAGACAGAAAATGCATGGGTTTGTACAAGAACTAGGACCTACCTGGATTATAGTTCTGACAAATCCACATTTCCAGCTTGTCTGTTTGCCATCCCGGTGGCAACCAGGCCCCCTTAAAGCCCAGGTCCCTGGAGAGGACACCCAAATTGCCTGAAGCATGTAAAGGGTCTTCTGAAGGCAGGAGACCGATGCACGGAGGAAACTTGGCTCTGCTGTGAGCTGAATATCACTCCCAGAAATAGTTTGGGGCCAACGGGACCCACCTAAAAGGACAAAGGGACAGGTTTTAGGTGAGACTTATCCCATGCCTACATCATCCTGGCCCAGCTCCTCATCCCTGGTCTTGCTGTGAACCTGTACAGCACTGGGGAGTTCCTGCTGGTAAGAGGCAGGATTGAATCTTATCTACACTGCCCTGTTTGACAGGCTGGTGACGCAAGGAAATTCCCTCCTGAAACACCACCTGCTTCCATGTGAGCAGCCTGAGTTTGCTCAGCAAGGACCAAGAGCCAGGGTCCCATGGTGGGGAGACACTTTGAATGACACCCCCCTGTCCAAGCGAGCCCTGCAAGTCTTTAAAGCTTGATTAATTAAAGGAAATGGGAGGAAATATGTCTCTGTGTGCTTAGTTAATTTATGAGACGTGTTACTGTGTCACCCAACCAGAACGTAGATCAGTCCGCAGCGTAGCAAACCCTGTGGAAACTCCCCCGCAAGCGCTTGAAGCTGTGGCAGCTCCCGATCCATTTCTCAGAGCCAGATCTCATCAAATTAAATATTAAAGCCATGACTGTTCCCATCAGCACAGCTCTCCAGGCCGCATAGCAAATTCTGTGGCTTTTCCATTCCCGCTGCCCACTTTCTCATTGCTCCCCACGGTTCCCACGTCAGCGCGGGAGAAGGTGCCGGGGGTGAAGTGGGTGATGATGCTACAGCCACTGGGCACCAGTGTGGCTGTGGGCATGAACTGCTGGACAAAGACAGCTGGTTTGCAGCAGGAGGGAATGCTGATATTTTTATTGTTATGATGGTGATTATTCATAGAACCCTAGAATCTCCTGAGCTGGAAGGGACCCGTAAGGCCCATTGAGTCCAACTGCTGGCTCCACACAGGGCTGGTCAAATCAAAGCATGGGGCTGAGCCCATTGTCTAGACACTTCCTGCCCTCAGCCCAGCTCGTGGCTGTGACCCCTTCCCTGGGGAGCCTGTGCCAGCGCCCGACCCCCCTCTCAGTACAGAACCTCTTCCTCACATCCAACCTACCCCTCCCCTGTTGTAGCTGATTCCTATCGTAGTGTGTTCCCTTTCTGCCATTGGCCCCGCTCTCTGCGGAAGAGCCCCTGCTTGGAGAGGCAGCACCCTGCACCCAGGGCCTCCCTGCAGGTATCAGGATTGGACGGAAGACAGGGAATGGAGAGTAAATACAAGTGGTTTGGAAAGGACTCGTTCCCAAGGCTGCCGATAACACGGCCCGTGCTGCTGCAGAGCCTCACAGCACCGGCAATACCTGGGTGCAGCACCAACACCTGCAGCCGAGCCCAGCGCCAGCCAAATACAAACCACCTTACTTCAAACTCAAGGTTTCCTTCCACATTCCCCTCCTGCCTCTTTCCCAGGAACTTGTTTTGTAAATAAAATAGAAAAAAGAAGTTGCCTCCTAGCAGCTCCCTCACCAATCTCAGCTTGGCCAGATTTTATCTGTGCAATATGAGCTGTGGAGCTGCTTTGGCAGGGGGGGTTGGACCCAATGAGCTCTTGAGGTCCCTTCCAACCCCTGTGATTCTGTGATTTTCAGGCTTCTTTTTCTGACCTAAACCATTCCTGATGCTGTTTCTGTGCTGCTCCGGTATAGTCCAGGGGCCGGAGCTCCCTTCCACTGTTCCTTGCAATTTCTAAATCTTGATGCCACTCTCCTGGCAATGTTTGCTCCAAGCAGAAAACTCGGGCTTTGCTTTGATTAGAAATGGGACCATCAGAATGTTCCCATTACCGGATTAATATTTCTTCTTTGATGGTCTAAAGATCGATGGCTGTGGGCTTTATGAGCAGCCCAGCAAAGCCATTCACATTTAAAATAGTCCAGGAGGCATTTTATTTGCAGATTGTGGGGAGAGAATAAGTAGCACTCTGACAGAGACTGGCTTCTGTGTACGACATTGTGAAGGGAGATGCGAATCTTCACTGTCTCATTCCAGGAAATGGTTTTGCTTGGTTGGTTTTGCTTGGTTGGTTTTCCAACACTCCCTGAGTGGGGAGTTATGAATTCTCATCACATCTGACCTGGAGGCTGCTGTTATCAAAATGTTCGCTTCCCAGCTCAAGTTAAAAGGACTGCAGAACCAAGTGTTAAAAATAAATTGCAGCCATGGAATAGATTACCCTGTTGAGTGGGATGCTGTCCTGGGGGCAGCTGCCATGGCCTGTGTATGAGTGCAGGATGGAGACAGGTGGGAGTCTGTGAGATGGACCGCTACGAGCGTGTGGTGATTCCTCCGAGGTGTCTGCAGCACACATGCAGTGGGAAGATAGAGAGTCACAGAATCTCAGGGGTTGGAAGGGACCTCCAGAGCCCATCGGGTCCAACTCCCCTGCCAAAGCAGCTCCCTAGGACAGGTCGCACAGGTCGGCGTCCAGTCAGGGCTGGAATATCTCCAGAGAAGGAGACTCCACACCCCCCTGGGCAGCCTGTCCCAGGGCTTCCTCACCCTCACTGGGAAGAAGTTCTTCCCCAGATTGGTGCGGAACTCCCTGTGCTCCAACTTGAGGCCATTGCCCCTTGTCCTGTCCCCACTGACACTGAGAAGAGGCTGGCCATTCCCCCTGTGTCCCACCCTTCAGATTTTGATAACCATTGATCAGATCCCCTCTCAGGCTTC
>VZTU01009326.1:39356-76200 GCA_013400835.1 Zapornia atra
CAGCAGTAGGGTCCCACGCTGTCACCCGCCCACCCCCTGCTGCAGCCACCCCCGCGGCTGTAACTTTACGGCTAAGCTTGGGACAGGGGCTCAGCCGGCACGGGGACTGCCTTCTCACTTCCCAAAGGAATTGTTTCTAATGAAAAATAATAATAGTAAGAAGAAAAGACCAGCCCCTGCAGCTTTCTGTTTGCAAGGCCCTTCGGTTCAGATTGGGTGCGAGGTTTAAACTACCGTGAATTAGTTTATGCCCCACAAGTGAATACACAAGGTCCTCTGGCAATGCTGGACCACTTTGTCACTGACCCACACCCTCCGCCCCCCAACGCCATCCGCAGTGCTTTAGAGCATCCCCCAAACTCCCCATCCATCCTCTCTCACCTATCCCCAAGCTGCGCCTTCCCTCCGGCGGTCTGTACCCAACCCAGGGGTTTGGAGCAGCGGTCGTGATGTCTTTATTTCGGGGGGAATGACCCCACGGCTGTGTGTGTATGCCCCTGTTTGTAATACCCACAGCATCGCTTGGGCCGACAGACACCCTGTTCCTTTCGCGTCTTCACGGGACCCGCGGGGCTGGATTACAGCCGCAACCCCGTTAGCGCACATGCCTGCACCTCAAAGCCGACCCTCCCTCCCCATGGAACCCCGGGCACATTTGGGACCCTCTGGGATGGCAAACCCGCGGAGGGACGTGCCGTATTCCCTCCACACTGCCACCGAGGCAGCTTTTCCAACGCCCGCCGGCGAAGGGGCTTCACCCCGCACCCCGCTCCTCGCCCCCCCAGCAGCCCGGCCCGTTCGCAGGGACACAGCAAAGCTCACCTCCCGTCTGCCAGAGGCGGGCAGAGCCTGCAGCCCGCTGTGATGCGGTGCCCAGCGGGACCGCGCCGGGAGATATCCGCAGCCCGCGGAGGGTCCTTTGCCTGTGCCGGAGGAGCCGCGCAGCCTCTCCTCTGCCTCCTACCCTGCCGGGGCTTGGAGCAGCCTCATGGCTTGCTCTCCTTCTCCAGCTCTGGTGTTTGCATTCCCGGGGAGCTGAGATAAGGCCGGGGAAGGAGCTGAGGGCTGGGTTTTCCAAGGCGCAGGCACACAGAGCAGGCAGTGGAGGTCCTCCCGGCCCCCAGCCAGGGGCAGAAATGGGTGGGAGCGAGCAGGTGCCAAAAGACCGGCCATTAGCACCTTTTTGGGGCCTTTACAGCACGTTAAGTCTTTTCTGTTGCTGCCCAGAATAGTGATCCTGGAGACCACCTGGCACCGCAGCCAAAATCTCTTTGTCCCTATGGCAAAGAACTTTGCTGGGGTGGCAGTGATGGTCTGAACAGTTCACAGAGAAGACACAAAAGGGCCTCCTGCACAAAGACCAGCCCAAACAGCACCATGCGTCCTGCCCCAGAATGACAAGAGTCACAGAATCATAGGGGTTGGAAGGGACCTTGAGAGCCCATGGGGTCCAACTCCCCTGCCAAAGCAGGGTCCCTACGACAGGTCACACAGGTCGGTGTCCAGACTGGTCTGGAATATCTCCAGAGAAGGAGATTCCACACCCCCCTGGGCAGCCTGTCCCAGGGCTTCCTCACCCTCACTGGGAAGAAGTTCTTCCCCAGATTGGTGTGGAACTCCCTGTGCTCCAACTTGAGGCCATCGCCCCTTGTCCTGTCCCCACAGACTCTGAGAAGAGGCTGGTCATTTCCCCCTGTGTCCCACCCTTCAGATATTGATAACCATTGATCAGATACCCTCTCAGGCTTCCTTTCTCCTGGATGAACAGCCCCAGTTCTTTCAGCCTATCGTAGGGGAGATAAGAAGCTGATTGAGTTTGGTGATCTATCAGAGCTTCTGCTTGTCCCCATAACCTGTCCCTGGAAGGATGCCTTGAGTGGTACAGGAGGGCCATCAGTGTCCCCAGAATTGGGGTGACCCACCTCAGGTTAGAAGGATTCCCCCTCCTGCTCTGCCCTTGAGCTTTCCTGTCCTTGGGGCTTAAGAGGCATGGACTTCAGTGGCTGTCCTGTGCTGGGACAGCAGAATTTGGGAAGGAAAGGCAGAGCAGTAGTGCCAAAGAGAAACCCCCAGTGCACCAGCAGAAATCCCCAGCTCAAACCAGCACTGCTCAGCCCATGTGAGACCAGAGCATCCCCCTGGAATGCAACCTCCCCACCAGGGTTCCTGCTCTCCTACAGCAATCAGGCTATTTGCAGCTCCTCTCCTGCTCCTTTTTCCCCTTCTGATTTTTGACAAGGCAGATTTACCAGTGGGGCCGAACTCTTGGGCTGGTGAGTACTGACAGCCCCATGTGTTGTACACTCGTTTGCTGCCCAGAAAACCACCTCTCTCCACCAACAGCAACCACTTAGTACTTAGAGAAGCCCCCAAAAAGCACTCAGCTCGTCCCTTCCACAGCTTGTGATGGCAGCAAATAGCCAACCTGCCCATGGAATGTGCCAGGGCGTGCCCGTTGGCTCCTGGCCAGCGCGGGGGGACCCCACCTCGCTCCCTTGCAGGGTGCAGAGGGCCTGCCCCCAGCTTTGTTTGCGCTCCTGCGTACGTGTTTCCTTCTGCAGAGAGCTGGCAGAGGATGCAAGAGCAGCCAATGTTGCTGCAGCCAGGCAAGAGCAAACAGTGCCCACGGAAAGCTACTGAGATAGTCAGCGTTTAATCAGCAGATAGCGTCCTGGGCGACAACGCTGGGAGGGCTTCAACTCCAAACAAGTCCCTTGGCAGTGACGTAGGTAAGGAGCCCCCATGCCACGGCACACCTCTCTGTGAGAAACCCTCTCCTTCAGCAAACACTCTCTCAGGCCCATCATTGGCAGCCTGACCGGCAAGGAAAGAAGACGGCTGGTGTCCCGGTCCAAAGCCAGGAGCTCCTCCAAGGATGAACACATCTGTCCATCCATCTACCCATCCCTTCCCAGCACACATACACAACCCCCTCATGCAGGAGGGGTGGTGTAAAATTATAGCCTGTATCATCAGCAGATGGGGGGGTGAGGACTCCAGAGCACATGCTCAACATGCAGCAACAGGCGAAAGGGCTGTGCAGGAATACCAGCTGCCCACAGCCCTGGCTGCCTGGCAGGAGCATTTTGGAAGGCACTTCAAGGCAGAAATGGGGTTATTTATTGAAGAAGGCTCTTCTGCCTACCTCTGTACTCCTACAGGCTGAGCCCCAAGGTTTGTCTGGGCTTTGATCTCCTCAGTGAGTTTCTGAGTGCCCCAGAAACGTGCTTTTGAGACTCTTGACATGTCAGGCAAACTGAGTCAAACTCCTCCGTACCCTTTCTCAGCTCCCTGAAGCTGCCCGCATCTCACCAGGACTCTGCCCTCTTTTCTGGCTCCATGGTCTGATGGGCCAGATGCCATGGCTGTGACTTCACCTGTGTCCTGCCACCCTGGCACTTGAGTTTGGGTCCCCAAACGCCTGCTGGAAAGGCAGCAGGGATGAACACACACACACACACACAAGAAGGCTCACGCCCACCAGCAAGCCCAGATTGCATGGAACTGGGAGCTGCACTGGTGGATGGGGCAGAGCCAACTTACTCAGACTGAGACCGGTGGGTGCCTCACAGCCACGCCAAAAAAAGGAATACTGGGAGTAGCCAAGATCCTGGCACTGATCTGCGTTGCCCTCTGGAGGAGCCTGCATCAGTCTTTGCTGCATGAGGAGCCCAGGAACACCAGAGTCTGCAGGCAGAGCCTGTGCCATTTGTGGCATATTGAAAGGCACGGACTCCGACTGTGGTGGATCGAAGACAACTTTAATAACAACTGAGCAAACTTTTATACCCTCTCGATGGCTGAGGCAGCAGCCTCGAGTCAGGTTTCAGGACTTTTCATTAATACAAGAACCACAACATTCCTATACAAAAGGTTGTCCCACCCTGGGAGACTCCAGCTGTGCAGGTGTCTTTCTGTTTGCACCTTCCTTAACATGGACAAAGTACACTGTGCAGCCACCAAATTTACATCTCTACACGACCCTCTCTCCTGCTTTTTCTCTGGCTTTTTTAGCTTCTCTCCAACAAGCCTCTGCCTCTTTTCCAGGGCCGCTCTCCATTTCCCACAGTACTGTACTGAAAGCTTGTTTATTCTTTAGAGTTGTGTTGATCTGGTAGAAACTATGTTTTGTTTGCTCCTTTTTGAGCTTTCTTTGCTATTTTACCAAAAATCAATAGCTCTGGAAACAATCACAGAAGCACAGAACATTAAGAGTTGGAAGGGACCTCAAAAGCTCATCTTTTGATCTCTGCCAGAGCAGGACCACCCAGACTAAATCCCACAGGAACACATCCAGTGAGAGTTTGAATGTCTCCAGAGAAGGAGACTCCTCAGCCTCTCTGGGCAGCCTGTCCTGGGGCTCTGGCACCCTCACAGGGGAAAAGTTCCTCCTTACACTCCCATGGGACTTCCTATGCTCCAGCTTCCCCCGCTGCCCCTTGTCCTGTCACTGCCATCCCTGAGAAGAGCCTGGCTCCAACCTCCTGACTCTCACCCTTTACATATCTATAAACATTAATAAGGTCACTCTGCAGTCTCCTCTTCTCCAAGCTAAAAAGGCCCAGCTGCCTCAGCTTCTCCTCATAAGGAAGGGGTTCTACTCCATCATCTTGGTGGCCCTGCGCTGGGCTCTTCCAAGGAGTTCTATGTCCTTCTTGAGCTGAGGAGCCAATGGGGCAACAATAAGGCACTTGTACTTCACATCCAAATGGACAGGAGTGAAGCTTGTATCACTTTATTATGAACAGAGGGACCCCGAATTACACCTCTCACATACGAGCTCGTCAGTCGATTCGGAGGAAGGCAGGACCATAGGACTAATGTACAGAGGAAAGAAAACACCAGAGGAAGGAATGCAAGGCGCTGAATTGTGCCAAATTACAGGCAATTTGTAAAGCAATGTATTTGTGCTTAAAGGTTTCCATATTTATACTTTTAACACTTGCAATGTCCACAGTGCTTTAGAGATAAAGCAAGCATAGCTGCTAAAAAGGCAGCCACAGTATCTGCAGGAGGAGAAGAGTTTACTTTCAAATGCCCAACTTTATTGGTTAATCTTTTTGCAACTTCCCAGCAAGCACTAGCATCATGCTTGGCAAACACACGTGCGTTATTACCGCCTTCCCCCACTGTAATTTGGGATATTAATTTGTGCATATCAGGACCCTGGGAACTGACATTGTGTTTTCTGCCTTTTTAAAAATTTTTATTGCTGTGTGAGGGGTTTCTGGCTGAAGGTGTGATGTTGTGGGTATGGTATAGAGGGGGGTGGTTCAGTTCGGGGTGCTCCCGAATCCGCCTTTACCTCATGAAGGCTTTCTTTTCTGCGCCAGTATATCAGAGCGCAAACACCATTAGGCCTCAGGGGCCTCACTTGGCAAAAACCACATTCTAAAAATCTCCTCCCATTAGAAACAGCTCTGTTACCTCTGACCAGAACCAGTGTAAACTACCAGTTCACATGCTGGGGATTATATTTCAGCCAAGAGGCTCAGACCATGTCAATCCTGTGGTCCCCGTGAGGTGAAACCCACACACACTCCCCCACCAAGCGAATCCCATCAGGAATTTGCAGGCCATTGTGTGTGGGCACGATGGTCTGGAGCAAACCCACCCACCCACTGGTTTTGCTGGACCCCACCAAGCTTCTAGCCCCCCCCAAAATAAGAAACGCTGTTGAATGGTTAAACTGTAGAGGAGTGGTTGCTTTGCCTCCAAAAATGGGGTTTTTCTAACACAAGAAACATTCATGAGGGCCCTGAGCCAGTCAGTCTGCCCCATGCTGTCTCTACTTACTCTTCCCTCTGGGGGCAGAGTTTTGGGGACAGAGCAGCTGAAGCCACCCCCGGAATGACACCAGGAGAAGGCTGCCTGCATGCAGGGTGAGCAGGCATGCCCTATCCTGCCACTGTCACCACAAGAAGGCAGATCTGGCAAGGATCCAGGAGCTGGGTGCTGAGCAGTGACGGATGCGTGCCTGAAGTGCATTAGAGATCTACAGAAGAAGTCTGGCAGAAAAAAAATCAAGCTTGATTTTATTACCATTCTGCAGACAGCCAGCGAGAAGAGCTTTCTATATTCATGAATTCATCAGATTCGTGTTTCAAAAATAATAAATGTTGTTATTATTATTATTATTGGAATGAATTTCTCTATTATGCGGTGAGTGATTGTAACTACTTACTGCCTCCAGCACAGGAACCACCTAAAGAATAATACAAGCAAATAATATTTCTGTAGTGGTTGCTACAGGGTTGTGTTAGGCTTTTTTTAAGTGGGAAAGGTATTAAGCAGAACAACGGCAACAATCATAACAGAAATAAAGTCATTATAAGGTTGTGTATAACACTACCAGTTGGCTTTGTTTCTTTTTTTTTCCCAGGTAAATTTAGTTTGGGGCATACGACTCGCGCTGCTCAGAGATTTTTGCTTGATTTCTTGGAGCTCTGCCTCTAATAACAGCTCCACACTTTCTGCCTGTGTACAGAGGAAGGAAAGCAAACCAAATCCCAGCGGAATGACTTCCTGATCCCAAGATTGCGAAGGAGGATGACGAGGCTATTTGGTTCAAACCCCTTATCGACACCTATTAGCCCATTCGCTCCCAGGGCCTGTGTGTGCCTCCTTGGCTCCAGCTGCTCGTGGGCACCTTCTGAGCTGCAGCTTTTGTTTCCCGAAGCTCACCCATAAAGTGCTGCACATCGACACAGAGCGGAGGAGATGAACCAACCCGCCAGAAATTATGCACTTGCAAGCTACATCTAGATAACCAGTGGTCAGAGTGGATCGGCTGTGATAGATGGCTTCCCTCCAGCTCACTGACAGCATAGAGGGTGGGAGAAAAAGGCAGAAGGGGCTGCAGAGATGCCTGAGAGCCACTCCAACTACTGACCAGTCTCCCCTGCCAACACAGAAGGGTTTATAGAAGTAACTAGTCCCTCTTCACCCTAGTTTTTTCCTCCCTGCAGTGATTAATGAGTCCCCTCACTGCCTCCATCATGCTCCACCCTGAGCTCCCCTTTGACGTGGTCAACAGGGCGCTGCTGCCCAAAGAGCTGTTGTGGCATGGTAATAAAATTAGTGAAACATAAGACTTTCCAAAGGGCCAGATCTAGTTGTCAGCAAGATTTTGACATGAGTCCAAATAGGATGGATTCAGAAAAGATGGGATCCCACTGTGCCAAAATGCAACATTTGGTTGAGCATCTGCCAAAACAAAACTAGCAGACTGCTGGAAAAGCTGCACTTTCCAGGATTTGGGGGTTTTGTTTTGGGGTTTTTGTTTTGTTTTGGGCTTTTTTTAAGGCATGCACAATGGCAAAGAGGATCACTGTGAGCATCTTCAGCTACCCAGCCTATGCGAGCGGGTTCCCACAGACAGCTGGAGGGGACATTTGTTACAAATGCTAGGCAAAACTTAAACTTGTGGCCTCAGAGAGATGGGAAATTGCTCCACCACCACACTGTCATAATCTCAGCATATCCCTACCCAAAATTCCCAATTTCCCCCTGCAATAATATGGAATAATTCTCCCAGTTGCAGACCCTTGGTGTGTTGCAATGGAGTGGAGGAACCAGTCACTTCCATGTTACCTTCATTCCAGTCATGTCACATCATCACCTTCTGAGAAAAATTACAATTACTTTTCTGTGGCTAAAATTCATAGGGAACTTGCCCTCATTAACTCTGCAGGCAACCTGTGTGCCCATGACATCAGAACATGAGCAACGTTCTGCACTGGGACATTTAGAGGAGGACCTCTTCGAATGCTGGGTTCAGTTTTGGGCCCCTCACTACAAGAAAGACATTGAGGCCCTGAAGTGTGTCCAGAGAAGGGCAACCAGGCTGAGGAAGGGGCTGGGACACAAGACTGATGAGGAGCGGCTGAGGGAGGTGAGGGTGTTCAGTCTGGAGGAGGCTCAGGGGAGACCTTGTTGCTCTCTAGCTCCCTGACAGGAGGTTGTGGTGAGCTGGAGTCAGCCTCTTCTCACAGATAACCAGTGACAGGGTGAGAGGGAGTGGCTGCAGCATCAGGGAAGGTTCAGGTCAGAAATGAGGAGAAATTTCTTCTCAGAAGGAGCAGTTGGGCATTGGAAGGGGTTGCCCAGGGAGGTGGTGGAGTCTCTGTCCCTCGGGGTGTTCAAGGAAAGGTTGGATGAAGTACTGAGGGACATGGTTTAGTTAGTAATATAGCTGGTAGGGGGACAGTTGGACTAGATGATCTTGGACGTCTTTTCCAACCTTGATGATTCTGTGATCCTGTGATTCTCTCCTGAGGGTGAGAATAACTTTTTCTAGAAATTGGGAGTTACAGAGGTGTCTCTGAGCCATGAAGATCTACCCTGCATGGATAACTTGCAGCCAGCCCTTCTCGCCTTCTCCTGCTCTTCAGAAGTTTGTGTTCATATGAGGGACTGAGATAGGCTCCAGATCTTAAGGGGGGGGCTTATTAGAAAGATGGGGACAGACTTTTTAATCAGGGCCTGTAGCAATACGACAAGGGGTTGTGGTTTTAAACTAAGAGAAGGGAGATTCAGGCTCGATATGAGGAAGAAAATTTTATGCTGAAGGTGGTGAGACACTGGCACAGGTATCCCAGACAGGCTGTAGATGCCCCAGCCCTGGAGACATTCAAGATCAGGTTGGATGGTGCTTTGAGCAACCTGATCTGTTTGGAGATGTCCCTGTTTACAGTGAGGGACTTGGACTAGATGGCCTTGAAAGGTCCTTTCCAAGCAAACCCTTCTATAAGTCTATGATCTCCAGAGTAAGAGAGTGGATGGAGAGGTGAGAGGGACGGACACAATACATCAGAAAGGTACATTTTCACAGGGGAGGACTACAGCCAGACTGAGCGTGACCAGATGTGTAAGGGAAAAAGAAAATCATTAAAAGTTTCCTTAGTGCAGGCAGAGAGGAACTGGACAGCAAAAGCAAGACCAGGGTAATCAAAGCATTCCCTTCAAATTAAACTGGTAACTAGTTTTTGATGGTAAAAACTAGGATCAGGGAGTGAAGGTAGGCAGATACCTGGAATAAGAGGTGGGGATTGAGAGCAGCCACATCTGCAGTGAAAGCAGGACCCAGGAGGGGACTCAGATGAAGCCTGGGGGGTTGGGGAAATCTCCATCCCATTTGGAGAGAAAGAGGCCATGGTGTGCAGAGGGGAGAGCAGAGATTTCTAATGAGTTTTGTGGGTCAAATGGCACTGATTGAACCCCACAAGCGAATGCATTATAAGGAAAGTAAAGGAAGATAAGGAAAATGAAAAGCATGAACTAGGCAGCTACGGATGTGTTAACCCAGTTATAGTTATACACCAGATTGCAGGACGAATTCTGAAGGAAACATTAATTAAAGGCACTGAGAAAAATGAGATAAAGTGCAACACAGGTTTACCAAAGGCAGTTTGTGCCAGACTATGCTGACATCTTCCTTTGATAAGATAATTGGTTTTCCAGACAAGGGAAATTTGGTAGATCTAATCTATCTAGAGTTCAATAAAGCATTTGATATGGTGCCGCATGGGAAATTATTAGGGAAGCTTGAGAAAATGAGAATTAACAGAAGAATTCTGTAGTGGAGACTGGTGCAGAGACAGCAGTGGGATTGGCAGGGGGGAAACTGGACCAGCAAGATGTTGCTGGTGGGTGTTTGAAAACCCCTCTCTTGAGGCCGATCCCGATTGAGGTTCTCCATCCCTAGGGCTGGGAGCAGGCTGGAGAAGTTTGCTTACTTACCTGGGTTTTCTGCAGTGTGACTCAGGTGCGCTCTGAGCTCACAACCTTGAAACGCTTCGGATGGGAACATCGCCCCAGACTTTGTAGGGATGCACCTGCACCATGAGATGGCAATGTTGTTCCACCAAAGAGCATCCCTCTCCTCTCATCTTCCAGCTCTAGTTTTCAATGTCTGGGCACATTTCAGTACGGTACTCCAAGAAATATCAGTAACTGCAACTGTGAAGTGATGATGATGATGATGGAAGCAAAATCGGTCCCCGCGTGGCTCTGGACGGTCGGCCCTCATTGTCTCGGGACCAAAAACACACAGGTGACATGGGAAGGGCACGTGTTTCAATGCATCAGATGAGAAAGAAGGCATCACTGTCCTTACTGCAGATCCAGTCCCAATCACCTTCCCCAGTTCACCAAAAAATGAATAATCCAACAAGCCCAAAAGCAGGCAGTGTTGCTCAGGGTAAGTGCAAACGCGTGTGTGCACAGCGGAGAACGTGACTTAGAGAGAGAGAGAGGAGGCAATTTTATATGGAGAACTAAAATCTGCTTATTCCTTCCCTGTATTTTTAGCTTAAATTACACCCAAATGCCATCTGATCAATTCAGCTGAAATGAGCCCTTAATCCTAATAAGTCTTGATCACCTTTTTAAACCTTGGGAAGCAGCAGGGAATGTGTTTGCCTGAAGTATTAACACCTTGATTCAAATCTCTTTGGCATGTGTCTAACTTACATAAGCACGAAAAGGCTGCCTTTAATATTAACCAAGAGATGGGAGAGGGCCAAAGAACTGCTCTGGGCTGCTTCTTCCTCCCCACACATCACATCTGATGGCCCCAGCTCCTTTCTCACACGGGAAGGTACGGAAGATACATGAAATCTTTATGAATTCACCACTCGACGCAGCAGTGGGCTGAGCTAAATCCACCCCATTTGGGCCCTTTCTGTGTGCTAGAGGTGTTTTAATCAAAAGTAATGCCGAGAGGATCAAGCAAATAAGAGGCTGCTGAAGGCACCTAATGGGAAAAGAGCTGATGCTGGGTTTCAGCATCAGCTGCAGCGACAGATAGGGCGTACGGGTTTCTTGAATTCTTTGTAAAAAATAAAAAATAATAATAAAAAAAAAAGCTTGGAGGAGCTCATTACTCCTCAAACCTAGAACAATTTTGTCAGTTTTAATAAGTCTGCAGGGGGCCTTTTAAATATTGCATTTGCCAAAGGATGCTGTTTCAGAGAAATGTGGGCGTTAGCAGCCGACTGTAACCCTACTGTAATCATTAGCCATTATGATGCCTCCTGAATGTTGAAATTCATGCATTATTATTGTTAGCTTCTAGATTTCTTACTCTTTTTTTCCTCCCCAGTACCGGTGCAATCACTTCCTTGCCAGTGGTAGCCTACACAATAAAATTGTTTCTTTCTCCCTCTCATTTTAACAGCTACCCAGGAATTTCTTAAGGTCATCTATCACTTACTAAATTACGGGTTAGAGTTGTAAGAGAGGAAGGGCTAGCAGGCAGAATCTCTTTTTATAGCAGCCTCACACAAGCTGCTCCAAATTACTGTGGAGCCAGTGGTGTAAATCAAGATGTATTCATTTGAATGTAGCTGTGATTATTTTTCCCAGCTGAGTGTTTGGGGGGGCAAGAGGGGGCTTCTGGTAAGCTTTGGGTTGGTCAAGGGACTTGGTGTTGAGAGTGCTTGTGGTGTGTGAGCATCCCTGGCCCTGATGGGAGAGGAAAGGCGTGGGGGGATTCCTGAAGGTGGTAGCATTTTCATTGCTAACCAAGCAATTTACTGTTGGCAGCAGTGAAAGAGGAAGAGAGAAAGAGAGGAAGAAAGAGAGGAAGAGAGGAAGGGAGGAAGAGTGGAAGAGAGCAAGAAAGAAAGAAAGAGAGAGAGAGAGAGCAATAGAGCAAGAGAGCGAGCAAGAGAGCAAGCAAGCAAGCAAGCAAGGAGGAAAGAAAGAAGGGAAGGAAGGAAAGAAAGAAGGGAAGGAAGGAAGGAAGCAAGGAAGCAAGGAAGGAAGGAGCTCCATGACCCCCATGGAGATGGGGTCAGCTGTGTGAAGGGAGGTGATGGGGGGACTGGAGTGGGTGTGAGGATGGGGATGAGATGAGCAATGCAACACTGCCTGTACTGGGAAATAAAGCAGTGAGAGGAGACTAAAAGTTATCTTGGCAGCTCAATGCTCCCAGATTGGCTGGGTGGGGAACCACGCTCAGGCTCTCCAGCTCAGCTCTCTGCTGGAAAGGCTGAGTATAACCCATAGGGAGTGTGTTTCACCTGCTCCCTTCACCTCCTAAGCAGGATGGAAGTATAATTTCTGCAGGGTCTTAATTTCAAAGGGATACGTGGAAATGGGGGCTCTCCTCCTGGGATCCACCTGAAAAGCCACACTGATCTCATGCCCTTGAGTGATACAAGTCTGAGTATTTGGTCTCCACCTTCTACACATTCTCCCGTAGGACCAAACACCCAAACACGGGCTCTGTAAGTCCTTTGGGGCTCCACCCTACAGCACCTCCTCACACCCAGAGACCTGTGAAGATCCTGAAGGTGGCTGTGCAGATATCCCTCCTCTTGCCAACATTTCCCTTACTGGAGCACTGCAACAACTAAGCAGCGTTCAAGCTCTCCTCCCATTTAGCTATAAATAAAAGGATCAAGGTCTTGACCTCTGGAAACTCACCGTGACCTCATCATTGTGCAACCATGCCCAAAACACGGTATTAAACTGGCAGAGAACATAAATCTGGGAGGAACTAATGAAGACCCCCAGGGCCACCGTTCTCCATAGCTGTCTTGTTAACATGATCTAGGAAAGACAGGGGGCCCTTTAAAAAAAACCCCAAGCAGATATAATAAGTGACTTCTCAAAGTCAGGGAGAGACAGAATGTTGTCAGGGAGGTGTTGTGGTGCTGGCTGAAGAATTGCAGAGCGTTGCACTTAGAGCAGAACACCACTGCCAAGGGACTGGTGGGGGGGTGGGGGCAGTTATTCCTCCAAAACTTCAGTGACCTTCATGGCCCATCCAAAATAAGCATCATCATTAACGGGAGTGATGAAAGGACCCATCCTATCATCTGCCCCTCTTTGGTTTTGTCTGAGTAGCCTGTGAACGGTGGGATATTAGGATTTCTCACTCATTTGAGAGGCCGGGATCAACATTTTAGGAGAGGCAGAGGAAATTTCAGAGGTGCTCAAGGTGGCCCAAGGAGCAGAGGGCTGAGGTATGAAAAGCTGCCTGAGGCCTCTGTGTACTCAGCACTGGTTGGAGGGGTAGGAAATCTGGGATCAAATACAGCAGGCAGCATAGACATCATGGCTTGAGCTGCCTTCCCAAATACTCAGCAGCTGGTACCCTGAGGGGTGATGAGAAAGGCCATGGCTTGTTCTGTCGGCAAAACTACCCGCTGCCAAGCCCATGGGGATCCTGAAATTTGAGGTGGCACTCCAAGTCTTTTGGTGATGGACGAAGCAATGACAGTGGTTTGGGATTTGACTGTCACCTCTGTGGTGGCTGATGGTCTGCTCAGGAAGGCTTGGTGGCCAGGGCCATCTGCCTGTGGATGACAGCAAACCAGAATTAGATACAGCAGCGAGTCTCGGGTCCCCAAACTCGTGTGTCCTTGCTCTCGACCTTTAAAAATGACTGACAGATGGATGAAAAAATTGCATGGGGCAACAGAGAGTCAGGTAATGATTTTAAAACTGTTTCCAAGCCTGCTGCTTCTTCACAGTTCTCAGATGCTGCAGGACAGAATTGCACTGGCTTTCCAGGTAACTCAGGCGCTGATTTCCCCTAAAATTGCATGTTGGCCGCTCACAAAGCCATCGCCATCCCAGCTGCCATTGGGGATCCCAGTGGGACCAGGAATCCGATGGGTTCCCATTGTGTTCATCTGTCAGTGAGGACAACATGCCAGGAACGGATTAAACCTCCACACCAGAGAGCTTGGGAGCCCTGGTACCAGCCTGTGTCCCTCGCTAATCCTGTTCTCTATTAATTTGTTATCCCATTAGCACCTTGCACATTTCTTTTTCTCAACACTGCGCTATCCTGAGAGACTTCTGGGGACCTTGTAATATGGTATTTTGTTGTTCAGAGTGTAAGCCAGCAAACTCTTCTCATCTGAGCCTAGAAATCCCTTGATAGAAAGAAAGAAAACTGCTGCTTTGTTTCTTTCAATCAATACTATCCATTAAGATCTGTGTCTAACAGCTCCGAGTCCAAGTGAATAACTGAATGAGCTACCTCCTGCTCTCTTCAACCTTTGGAAATCGTAAATGCTCTTCTAAAAAGAACAATTTGCTATCCCAGCCCTGTCTGGACCAGGCAGGAGGGCAGCTCTCCTCTCTGATGTATGAAAACAAAACTGCTCATGATTTTCAGAGAGAGCAAAGGAGGGCAGAGAGAGGGTGACCCTGCTTCTCCAGTGAGCCCAGCAGTGCTGGGTGAGACTTCAGCTGGGGTAGACCTCCCCTGCCCACCACCAGCGCACTGGCACATCAGTGTTCGCAGGGGCAGTTGGTGTAAAATCTCCAGCATCAGGCCATGGGTGGTGGAAATTGTGCAGTCTCATGTCCTTCAGGGGTTGGCTGTGGGCTGAGCCTGGCCTCGCTGCACCGGCCGGGAGGTGCAGGGGATTACAGGGAATGTGATGCCTTTGCACGTCCTGAGCTCAGCCCCGTGCAGGCTACAGGACACCCACAGCACAGGCAGGGTCTGGCAGCACGGTACCCACACTGTAGGTGCGAGGTTTCTCTCCTGAGAAGAGCTCAGCCGGTTAAACCCTCAGGAGCCTCACAGTGAGAAACCTTCTTCTCATTCCCATCTTAAACCTCTCTGGGTCCATCTTGTCCTCCACTTGTCCTTGGGCCTGTTAATACCAGTGCAATCAGTATTACTGCGATCAAGAGTATCAGACACCGATGCTCCTCTTTTCCTGGGAACCCTGCAACAAACCTTTTGCTTTAAGCAGGAGACCTGATGGTGCAAGGCCAGGTTTTCAATCTAAGACAGCCAACCCTTCAGGTGGTCTTGCCATGAAGCCATGCACGCAGCCCTCAACGATGTCAGCGAGGGATTCCTGGTAGAGGTAGGCGAATACTCACAGCTTGCAAGCAGGCTATGTCTCCCTGCCAACGTTTCAGAGAGAAGCTGCAGCCAGAAACAGGCTTAGAAAAGGCTTAGGAAGGTGATGACAGAAATGAAGAGCCCATCTGAGCGGAGGTTGGTGTCTTGAGAAACACACTGAGCAACGCCTGCTGTGGTGCTTTGCAGAACATGTGGAGCTATGAAACAGTTTTCCCTTCCCACCTGCCACCCCACAGAGCATGCCACCGAGTGAGCAGTAACTGAATGTCCTCCGGGAGTGTGATCTGTGTTCATTATTGATCTGAAGGTTCATCGGTTAGCATCAACGTGATCAATACTTTATTATTCCACCGATCGATTCCTGCTTTGTTTGTGAACTTTACCCAATTGATATACATTAAAAAGTTTAGCAGCATTGATAAGGTTTAAATCATGAGCTCCAGATGGAGAAGAAGAAGCCATTTGTAACGCAGAGCTCCCAGCAGTGCAGTATCTCAGGTATAGTGAGACCTTGCAGGCAGATACTGCTTGGTTAACCTGGGGTCCTCTTCTCTCCATGCTGGGCTGGCTAACGACCTTGTGGCCACATAAAGCCTAATTAGCACTAGACCCTGCATTGGGATAAGGTGAAGAGGCACAAGAGGGTTTGTGCAGACAAAGTTGATGGGGCAAATAAAGGCCAAAAGGCTGTTGCTCCCTGACTGTATCACGTGGGGACCTTTCCTGGCTGTAGGGTGCTGCTGGTGGTGTGGTGGTAGTGGGCATCACTCTCTTAAAGAACAGCTGAGCTTAGGCTACCAGAGATCCCATTGAGTTGGGAGAGTGTTGGTTGTGCCCCTCAAGGAACTGCCTGGCAGTCCAGACTCATTTCATGTAATCTTGGTATTTGAGTCCTAAATGTCCTCAGTGCAGGGTGATCCTGGTTGATGCAGTCTGACGTGAGGGGTGAGAAGTGTCCTAATGAGCCAGGACTGCAATTCCCTGCAGTCCAAACCAGAACCCGTGTGGTGGACCTGGAAAGAGATCCAGGAATTTTTTGGGCTATGTTGCCTCCATGGGCAGGACCATGTTCCTCTGCCCCATGTTCCCTTGGCCTTCTGGTGGCAGAAGAAAATGCTTGGAAAAGGTGTGAATCTTTGGCCTCATGGGCAGAGGCGAATGGAAAGAGCCCCACACAAGGAGCTTTGCTGGTCACTTGTGCCTCACACAGGGAGATGACACCAAAGTAGTGTCTGGGTTGTACACAGTGCGTTGTCCCACCAACCCCCCTGCACGCCCAAGGCAGTGTTTTGCTTGATGACTCCCCCTTTTATCCTAGGCTCCAAATTGCTCTTGCTGCACATCCACCTGCTGTTTGTCTGCAAAGCCCCCTCCTCTGCCAACACATGAGGGGGCCGAGCCTGGGAATTTCAGTGCTGCAGGCTGGCTGCAGGGGAATGGACTATAGGGCCACTGCTAAATACTCATCCACCATCCAAACAACCCTGGGAACACTCTGCTTTGGCTGGTGCCTGGCCAATCCCAATGGCCACGAAGGCTGTTTCCTACAGGTGCCGTTTTGAAATGACTCTCCCAACTTCATAACCGGGCGCTGGTTGTCTGTTGACTCCAGCAAAGAGTGACATACCCCATCTGCACAGCCTGTTTCTGGCTTTGAAGGCACCCCAGAGGTGCCCAGCCAGTCCTCAGAGCAACATACACAACATCTGTATGTTCCCATACGCAACATCTGCCCTGGCACTTCTCTACATCCCAGCCTGTGCTGTTCTCTGGTGTAGTGCTGGTAACGACCAACATCCTTTGGACTACACCCTTCCCTTCTTCTCCGATGGTTATCAAGGCAGGAGTGAAAAATATCAAGCGGCTTTAGGAAAAATAAAACACACACACACACGTATATATTACCAAAAGCATCCTGATTAAAACTGGTTTTATAGCAGGATGCGAGCTGCAGCTGGAGTCAGCATCCGATTTGCTGGCCCCCGCTCTCCCCAAACTACTTGTGTATTATTCACCGTTGTAAATTGCTTTGAGATCTCTGGAAGACATTAGAGCAGATAAAACCCTATTTCTCTGCAGTCCTTTTAAACGTCCCCGTGTCAAATCTATTAACATTCAGAGGGATGCATGGGCATGAAAGGCAGGGGGGTGTGTGGAAAAATTAAATAATAAAAAAAGAGAAATGGCTGAGAGTCCGTGGTGCCCCAAGCTTCATGCAATTTTACCTGAAAATGAAGCTTTTGTCAGTGTCTTTTCTCCATGGGGCTTTTCCATTCCCTGATGTAATCTGAACATTTTACTATTTGTGTCATTACTGAACAAAAGGGTGAAAATGTGGTATGGTGCTGGTGGATTTTTTAGGGTTTTTTGGTTTTTTTTTTTTAAATTAAAGGGCTTTTTCCCCTCCTCACAGGAATGGTAAAAGAATATCAAATTATGGCCTGACAAGGTACACTTCTGAAAGAGAATCACCAGAGTACAGCAGATCTATATCTTATCTCTCTATGAAATTGCATGTCTACGCGGTAGCATTGTAACAGATTTCAGCTGGGCATAAATTCCTAGCATTGCAGGGTCTAAATAGGAAGCTTATTGGAGCCTAAATTACAAGTGAACTATGTATGAACCAATTTCAATACTAATGAGCTGTTAGCCACACCGCTGCAGAATATTAGCAAGGGGCTGTGGGTGAGGCTGTGGGGAGTTATTCTTCCCCCCAGGCAAGCCCCAAAATTGTGCTAGCCTTTGCCTGGAACCGGGACAGGGATGGAGGCAGGTGGTGGTGGTTCTTCTCACTGTGGCTGGAGTCCTTCTTAGCCACAGTGAGGTGGGATGCTGGTGGCAAAGGGTAGCCCAAGGTGGACAGGCTGTTTCTTCTGCCTCCTCTTCATCCCATGAAGAAGCAACAGATCAGTCTCTTTCATCGGCTTTTAAAATTAATTATTCTTAATAACAAATACTAATTTTCAACAGGAGCAAAGGGATTTACTTTTCAGGCTGAAACATCATCAAAACGACTTTTGGCAAAGCTTTATTTCCCCCTTTCCTGCTGTCCAGTATTTATGGAGCATCCTCAAAAGACTCAAACTGAGGAGTGTGATGAGCTAAGGGCGCTGCTTTTAATAAATACTAAATAAACTCCTCCTCCTAACGCTGTCTCCTCAAGCCCGAAGTCCTTGCGTGGTTTTTGTTTTAATGGGTGGGTTTCACTTTCATTTTCCTTTCCTGATGGATCTTTTGAGTAACTCATCCAGAAAGGAAATATTTTTAACAAATATTTTTCCAGATGATAGTTGGATTACTTGCCCTAGCGTTCACAAATAGCTTCTCTCCATAATAAGGTTGCGTATACGGTTTAGCGGAGGGAGCTGTTGATTTATGGCAGCATTAAGCACGTACGTGAACTCACATTTGAGGCTGATAAATACACGTCTTTAATATGCACATGCATCATTTTTATGTTTCTCTTACTAAGAGGCTTTGAGTTGTGTGTGTGTATTGTAAAATTACACCGAGAAGGATGCAGCCTGCATGGGATCCGAGGCTGCGGAGCGGTAATGAAATACGCATCGTCTGCTACGCTGTGCGCAGGGTTGCTGTGGGAGCGGTATGAAATTTATGATATCCTGAGCTGTTGGCTTTCATGGGCCTTCAGAACTTGGGCCTTGTAACCGCTGGTACCAGGAACTGTGGGAGCAGTTGTTCATTTGCAGCTTTAACCGTTTTTTTTTTTTTTAATGACTGAGTTTTATTGTTATTGTAATTAGTAAATTAGCCGTTTTCTGATTTTTGTGCTGTTTCTCCTCCACGTGTTCAGCCTGGTTTCTTAAGGCAGTGAGGTTGGTACACTGGCTGGCAAGCTCTCCATAGCCCTTTCTGAACCGCGGATTATTTCAACTAGCATTTGGCCGTGCAGATGATGTCCCGATGACAATTAAGTTCATTAAGTTCCTGCAAGCCTTGTGAAAGCTATTAACTGAGCAGAGGAGGGGAGAGACTTCAACCACTGCTGCCAGAGTCAGGGGAAGGTTGGAGGATGGGGCCATTGGCTTTGGCAGCAGCTGGTTGCCCACACCAGCCTGGAGGGATGGGACAGATGGATTTCTGTATGGAAGCGTTTGAGTGATGTAGTCTTCTCCTTTCAACTCGTAGCAGAGTTGCAAATAGCATGGCCTGGGTGAAGTGTGTTTCGGTACAGGTGAAGGCAGCTGTTAGAGGCGACCGGATGTTTTCAGTGCAGTTGTTCTCTGCCCACCCACTTTATAGAGTGGTGGATGAAGATGGTTCACATCCCAGAGTCATTGTTTCAGACTCCCTGTAAACTCAGAGACATATATACCTGCTGCCTGCAGCTGGGCATGGACCCATAGGCTATGGGGTGGAGAAGCCAGATGACAGTCTGCAGCCTGTAAAGCTTGCCCATGCCATCACTGTAGGACTTGTTCTGGGTGCAGCTCATGGGACAAGCACCCAGCTAAATGCTTCAGACAACATGTTAAAATAACTAGTTGGTGGGGTTACTGAACTATGAACACAAGATGAGAAGTCACAGCAAGGTGAACCTCTTCCAGTCCTGAAGACCTCGGTCAAAAAAGTAGCCAGCAGGCTGGATTCCACTCCACACCTGGAGTCAGGACCCAGACAGACCCAAGGGCTCAAGACCTTGAGCTGAGCCTCCCTAAGGAGAGTTAAGAAGCCTGTCGACACGGTCTGGTACTTCAAACATCAACTTCATAACCCCTCAGCATTTTCCTGGGGAGAGGATAATGAGCTGCATAAGCACCAAGAGGAGCAACAGCGGGGGAGAGAGGAGGTTTCTCCAGGTGCAGGGAGGTGGGAAGATCCATAACACTGTGATTTCCATTAACGTTTTTCAGTGGACACAGAAAGATGCTTTGCTAGCAACTGGGAAGATCACTAGGGAAGAGCTGTCATGGGTGAGGCAGGGTGAGGGGCTAGTAGTACTGGGGATTTGTAGGCTTTTCTTCTGTAGCTGCTCTTGAAAACTAACAAAAAACCCTAAAAAGAAATCTGCATGCTCTTCTTTATTTATTTGGTTGGCAGGAATGTGTTGTTCCCAACATCACGAACCACTCTTGTGTTTTCTGACCACCCAACCTGCAGTGTATGGGTCACGCCACCGCTGACCGCCCGGCTTGGCCCTTTGGGACAACATGCCATGAAGGGTTTGTCAGGGACCACCCAAGACTTGGTAATGGGAGAAAACCACCTAACGTAGTCACCTTCATTATGGATTTGGGAAAAGGCTGGAAGCAATATGACAATTTTTTTTTAATGGTTTCAGGTATGAATTTGCATAAGCTGCCTTGAGCACACACTTACCTGAAGACAGATTTCCTCAAGAATTCATCAGATGTGATGGTTTAATCTCACAGTTAGTGATTCATAACACACTTCTGTACAGTTAGGAGAGTGGAAATAATGTGTGTTATTAGCTTAAGGGGAAGTTAGACAACTCTTCTGGCCAACTTCTACACCAGCTTCACATAGGTTGTGGGTCCTCTGCATTCATGGAGCTTAAACTCTACAGTCACCATGCTGGATGTATCGTTGGGGAGGATTTTCATGGTTTTGCGTGAGAAAAACACTCTTAAAGGATGATTCATCCCATTGTAACACAAGGAGACCTCAGACAGGTGAGAAATCACCCATTACAACTCCTAAATCTACAAGGTGCTCTGGCCTCCAACCAAACCAAAGCACTCCTGTCAATGTCAAGGGTTTACGAACACCTCTTCCCAAAAGCCCTATTTACAGAGGCCTGTGGGGAAGCCCAGAGCAGGTCCCAGAGGCTGGCCTTCAGAGAGACAGAATGGAAAACAAATCAGTGCCTGTGGTCTGGTGCTGGCTCAGATGATGACAAAGCTTTTCCTGGATGTCCTGGATTGAGGATGCCTGGGAAGGGTGCCTGTTTTTCCCACACTCCAGTAATGCCTGTGTTTCTTGCCAGGAGCACGGTTGCCTGGTGTTCTTCTCTAGTCTAATCCTCCCTTTCTTTTTTGGGGTTTGGTTTTTGTTTTTTTTTTTTAGTTATTCCCAAGTGGTGTAATTGGGGAATATCCTCTGCTCAAGGGGTATCAGCTGTACACATTGGCTTTGACTTGATTTTGGTATGCTGCTCCAGACAACGTGCAACTGCTAAGTGCATTTTTCAGATCTTTTTCAGAAGCATGTTACTCCAAAAAATAGGGGGGTTTGGGTTGGGTTTTTTTGTTGTTGTTGGTTTTTTTTTTCCCCTCTAAACTAAGCACTGGGTTCCAGCTCCCAAAATATACCACGACTTGTCGTTTGAAGAGGGTTTTGGAAATGAATGGAGCACTGATCACAATTAGTACAAAGTAATTTAAAATTATTTGAAGGGCTTTCATAGCATGAAGTGTTCCAATAATTTGTAATTACTTAATGTTTCACCTGCTCTGAATCCCATTTACTTCCCAAATCAAGCCCTTGAAGGGCTTTGAAGTGGCACATATCAAAATGAACAGGGCAACCTGGAGTAGCTGCTAATTCTAGAAGCACTTCTGGTGCTCCTGCATAACAACGAGGGGTTTCTTTTTTTGGTGCGATACCCAAATGGTCACTTAAAGATTATCTCCAAAGGTAGGCAGGAAAGGCTTAGGTAAGGCATGGGATGTCTGAATGCAAGGAGGATGGGCATCCCATCACACAGCAGCTGTGAGGACAGCAGCAAGCATGGGAAACCAGCTCCAAAGGAGGTGATGTCAGCTGAACTTGCGAAAAGTGATGGAAAGGCACCAAAAAAGGAACAGAAAAGTCCAGGCAGCAACTTGTCAGAGCACCCTGAACGAAACTGCAGTGGGAAAGGGTTATTACTCCGACATCTGTCATCACCAGGAGCAGGATCTGCAGGATTGATTGGTTGTCTCTTTGGTCAGAGTAACTCCAGGAGGTCATGGCTGAAAGCAGACTCCATGGATTGGCCTCAGAAACTTGTTTGGAGAATCTCTTTGCTGATTCCTTCTCCCACCTCTGCCTGTCCCCGGGGCACAGGAGAGTGGGACTCCTACAGAGAGATTATCTTGAAGAGTTTTCACTAATTTTGAGCATCATCAACGGGTGAAGCCCACTTAAGGCTGTCAATTGTTACACAGCGATGCTTTAGCAACTAAGATCATCCTTGTGCAGCACAGCATGGGTCTTCCCCACTGCACACCAGCAGACCCCCAGGGAGCACCCTTTTTCAGCCTTTCACTTCAGAGCTGGCCTGAAGCCAGCAGAAAAACATGGCTGGAGACAGTAGTCAACCTTAAATGTCAAGACACAGAGGACAACCAAACAATTAGCCAACGAGGGGAAGAGTAATCATCTATTCACAGCACTGGCCAGCCCCTAAACATCTCTGTGACGTATCTTCTCCAGGAAATGGAGGATGCTATATCAGATTGAGTGCAGCCTTCAAGGCAGATGCTATTTCCAAAGTGCCTCTGTGGAGATGTCTTGGCAACATGTCTAACTAAAGAAAACTGGTTGGGTTTTGTGTTATGGTATGTTACGTTATGTTTTGTTTTTCCCAGGATCAGTTATAGGAAGAACAAAAGTTTAAGGTGATGCCTGTGCACCACTGGCCATCAGGCTGTGAACACCTGGTCAGGAAACACCAGCAAGGGCTCCATCTGAAGGGCCACAGCTGATGCCAGTGAAGGAAAGCTTGTTCTACAGTACCTTCCCCTGGTAATCACTGTAAGATTAGTTTTACTGCATGTCTGCACTCCTGAAGCTGCTTCCTTTTGCCTTGAAGGCAAATTCCTTGAACGAGAAGAAAAGAATCGGAAAAAATGTTCTGTGGGGGCTTGTAATGAAGGATCTGGATCTCAGGCACCAGGAGCCCTGAGGGATTAGTGATGGGGCTTGTTAGCAGCCCCGCTGTGCCTGAGCACCTGATTTGGAAGAGCTGCTGTAAAAATGTACAGCCCAGAGCTGTGAGCAAGGCTGGGATGCTGGGAAGGGGGGAGGGAGGGAAACAGAGGACTCTTGGAGTAGTTTCAGCTCATGGGAAAAGCCTTTCTCTGCTCTGGGGGTTCTCCAGGACCCTCCGCTCCACCTCGCCATCTTCTGGAGGGTAAGCATCTCTCTATGCAGGAGGCTCACCTCCCCACAGTGTGCTGCAAGCAGCAGACAGAGAGACAGCTCCATCATGAGAAATCAATTGCTCCCATACAACCACCAAGAGCAAGACTTCTCCCAGGAGAGGCAGTGCTGATGGCAAATAACACAGCGATAAATAAGAGGGAGCAGTGGTCCTAAAATGTTTGGAAAAGGGAGAGAGGAAATGAAAGGGAAGAGGGACGGCAGGTCTCTGCTGGTCTCACTGCAGATCGAGTGGGAAGGGGGTCTTCTGCTCCCTTCTCAGGGAGGAAAAGTGGGTGTTGGGGCTGGTGGGGATGTGTGCATGGGTACCAGTGATGTGGAACCAGGTGAGAGGCTGCAGAGCATGTCTGAAGAAAGTCAGACAAATAGCCCACATGCTACGTGAGCCGCAGCAGAGTCAGGTGGTGGCTCCTGACGCTGCTGGGGAACAGGAAGGGTCTCCCCAGCACCGTGCCCCCGTGCGCCAGAAGATGAGCGGCTGGGAGGAGGACAGGAGGCACCAGTTTAGCTTCCAGTCTTGAAGAGCCCTCAGGGTACCAGCAAACCCTCCCGAAAAACCTTTTCTCTCTTCTTTGGGCACTTCTGTGCCTTCTTTGCCCTTTCCCTCCCCCCACCCCACCCCGGTTTTTTTGCTGTTATCACTGAGTGCATCATCTGAAACACTGCAAGCTGCATTTCTCCCCTGGGAAAGAAACGCTGCTGGGGCCAAGGAGTGAAAAACACTGATTTAAATGTAAATTTCAGAACTGAAGAGAGGATTAAGCGTCTTGCAGCGAGGTCTGCAGTCCTCCCCTCCAGCTCATCTCATCTTGGGGTTCAAACAGCAGCTCAGGGGATGAGAAAATACCTTCCAGTTTCTATTGCCTCAGATCTTTCTTGGAGAAAATGGACTCGCTCTCTCTCCCAAGTGCGAGTGGCTCTTTAAAAGTTCTGGTTTGAGAAACGACACTTTCGGGAACGCTCTGCTCCAGACCACTTCTAGTTATTAAAGTGTGTTAGGGGCTCAGGAGAGAAAATTTGCTCTGAACACCTTTGGGTGTAAGGATCAACCCAACAATGCCTTACCCTGGTCCTGCCCACGGCTCACGCCCGTGTCGATACGAGGAACCACAGATTCCTTACCAAACCAACCCAATCGATGGAATAAACAAGGAAACGGGTCCTG
The DNA here is from genome assembly GCA_013400835.1 of Zapornia atra. Taxonomy (NCBI): domain Eukaryota; kingdom Metazoa; phylum Chordata; class Aves; order Gruiformes; family Rallidae; genus Zapornia; species Zapornia atra. Next base: position 63,494 of record VZTU01009326.1, read on the forward strand.
GTTGGGGCTGCAAATGCTTAGGCTGCAGAGAGGCTCCGCAAACACGGCGTGAGCCGAGGGCTGGTCCGGCTCCTCCCGCACAGGCAAACACGCGCGGCGGCGTGTGCACCCCAGCAAACCACCTCCTCTCATTTCCAGATCGAGTGCAAAGGATTTAATGACTCAGTTGGGAGAGGGCAAATATTTACACTGACGAGCTCAAGTAGGCAAATAAACCAGGCTTTTAGCAAATGAGGCAAACACCACGCGCGGGCTGTAATTCAAAGGGGTGTTTGTATTTTGGGTCTGGGTCTCCAAAGTTGCTCCATACCCTCCACGAACTTCTGCAAACTGCATTCCTCTTCGGAGAGCATCAGTGGCAAGGGCATTCAATTAAGTCTGTGCAAACACACACAGTATTAGCGATCCTAAATTGGGAGGGAGAAAGGAATGGGTTCTTCTTAGATTTGCAGTCACATCAGATTAATTTTTGCCTCCTTGGCAAGCTGAGCCCAACTTCCCCATTCTCACGCTGACGAAGTTGCACATTTCAGCAACAGCCCTGTGCCCTCCAGCATGCAGTAACCTCCTCCCCAATCAGCCTTTTGTGACAAATAACTACTGTTGAAACACTAAAAGTCCCTACAAAGCCTCAAGTAAACACAACGTTGATCTTTTTATAGGCTCTGCAGGTTCAGCTGGAGAAAATGAGGGCTGCTGGTGAGGGGGCCAAGCGCACCTCACACAGCCGGAGCTGTTGCAGCTGCTGAGAGGAATCTGTGCTGCTGATGTTGGGATGCAGAGCTGCTGCTGCAGCTCCCCTGTCTGCTGCAAAACGTTCACGACGGTGGCCCAAAAGCCCGTGAAATAAATCACACTCCCTCCTGCTCCTGGTGTGAGGCAGATGCTCCGGCAATTAAGGTACACGCATCTCAGAAGATGCTCCACCAGGCTGGGACATGGGCTCATGCTGAAGTGAAGGTGGGAACACGCTTAAAAAGAAGCAGCAGTTCCCTGCCAGTCTGCAAAGCCATCCGTCTGCACCGGTAACGGCTGCCCTGACACACCAGCTTTGCTCCCATCAGGTAGGGATGGAGCTGCTCATGTTCCTGGGACTCTGCAGGTCTCAGGCAGGTCAGCATGCTGCCCCCAGACCTTCATTTTCAGGGGTGCCACCCCAAAAAGCCTCTGTGCAGCAGGGCGGTGGTGGTGGCTGCCTTGGGGCCTGGGACTATGCTCAGCAATGGGGACTTTGGGATGTCTCCTTGGGTGGTGGGTGCCAGGCTTTTTCCTCACCACAGGGGTTTGGGAGGGTCTCAAATCCCATTGAGGCTGCCCTAAAAACCACAGGCTAGTGCTTTGGGCTCTCAGCAAGGAAGCTGTGGGAGCTTTCCTGCTCTGCAAGAACACAGCACACCAGGGTGGGGGCCTGGGGAGGGCATGGTGAAAAGTCTAGAGTGGACAGGCAGTGATCTGTTCTTAGATTTTTGGGGTCAAGCCGAGCTAAGCAGCAATTTAACCAAGATACTGGTCTGCGGCTCTCTCTTGCTTCCCCAGGGCAGCCCTGTGTCTGCTAGCCAACACAGGGGTGTCCCCTCTGTGCCCCCCACCCAGCAGGACCCAGTGTGCAGCAGCATTCCACCCCCCCCAGCATCTCCACCAGCAGCCCAGGAGTGTGAACTATCGATTAGCGGGCACTGCAAGCTCATTTAAACAGATGGGCTTTTAGGAGTGAATTAGAGGAAGTGTGCAACTAGAAAAGCATGAAAAATGTATATGATTCCTCGAGCTAATCACAGCAATAACGCATGTTTACTGACAAGGCTTTCTTCACGTAAGGAGCAACCCCCATTTATCCAATTTATCCATTTATCTGGAAAGCAGATATCACGGTAAACAACGACTCAGAGGCGAGTCTGCAGCAATAAATCAGCATTTGTTTTGTTGGTTGGGTTGTGAGGGTTTTTTTTTCCAGAGGAGTAAGTAAAAGAAGGACAGGCCTGGGTGTAACAGCTTTGCACCTTCAAGTAGAAATTACTCAATTCTGAAGCCTGAAAGGACACCAGCAGCCCTTGCACCTAGCAGGCACTGAATTTTAGTTAGGTTTCTTCTTCATTTGCCATGCCAGCACCAGGCTCTGAGTTAAAAACATTATCTTTGCTTTAAGAGAGGCCTGTACTCCAGCTGAGCATCCCCACTGCTTATAGGAAATGACAGTATATTCTTATTACTTCTCATGATATCCCTCACAATCAAATCACTTCTCATTCTCCTCTCTAGGCTAAACGACTTCAGTGCTTGCGATGCTTCTCTGCGTCCTATTGTTCTGGTTAATTATTTTTTTCTTGCTGCCAAAAAGCTAACAAACAGAAAGGGAGCAAGCAAGTGGGGGGAAAAAAAAGAGAGAAAAAGACAAATAAACCCACAGAAATTTGACATAGTTGCAAAAATATTCTTACTTTCTTTGCTTGAAAGGCATCCAGAGTTCTTTAACATGTCCAGGTTCAGCAGAGAAAAGTAATTTCTGCTCTTAATTAAATGCTTAGAGTCTGCATCCAAGTTTGCCTTCCATAAACAGGAAAGCAATTAATGGCTTGCATCAGTGCTATTTGTCTCCTTCCTCTTGCAAGTCTGCCTGACGGGAGAACAGTCTATTACGAGGAGGAGATACCTGTTTGGGTCAAAAGGATGCCTTTTCAGGAATATGGGTTTCCAGACCCAGCCTGCTGGTGATCTGTATTTGCAGTTCCTATCATATACCCAAAGATTTGTTAATGAGAGATGGGAAAGGCAGAGCCATGCTGGCAGATGCCATAAAAAGCCTATTTGTTATTTCAGCAACATGAGAAACAACTCGATAGATTGGATTCCATGAGAAAGAGGGGAAAAAAAAGATAAAAACGCTTCCCTCCTTCTCTTTAGCAATGGTGGTCATTGCCGTTGAGGGAGACAGCCAACCACCTCCTCCCCTCATCACTTTGGATTGTCAATTCTCTTTCTGGAGGCGGAGTTCAATTTTTTTGTTAGAAATGTTTGCCCACAGGACAGCAAATGTCAGGCTGACCCGAGCGCTGTTCTTGGCTGGCTGTCCTTCGGGTGCTCTTTGCTCAGAAAGCTGTGTACAACGTACTTCACATTAATTACAGCTCCATAAATCATCTTCCCCGGGTTTTTTTTTTTCCCTCCTGCATGTCGATGGACAGCCCACGTTTGCTGGTGAGCTTCCTGGCAGTCTAGGAGCTTCTTAAACCAAACACAGGAGAGCATTTAGCAAGCTACATTTATTTCACTATAAAACGCTTTCCCGGGTAGCGCTCGCACATAAGCATGTCATTGACGCTCCCCAAGCACCAGTCTCGACAGATGTGTAATGGGAAAAGCTTCTGCTAATGCTCCAGCCTCTCTCCAGGATGCTGCTTTGGCCTCGGGAGGGGACTGGCTGAGCATATGTGTCAGCTCCACCAAAATGCTTGGTGGCCTGTCTGGAGATGCAGACATGCAGATCTGAGTGCCGGGGCATAGGGAGAAGCTTAAAAAAGATGAGGAAAGCCCCTTCCTCATCCCAGTGACCTGCTGAAAGCTCACAGAGATGCAGATTAGAACATGGTGTTCTGCACAACACGAGATTCAAGTGGTTATCACTAAACCTCCTAGCAAAGGCCCATGACGGGTCCTACTTCGGGATGAAGCTGATGAGCTAAAAGGATTCTTGGGGTAAAAGTCTTCAGGGATGTTGTGACTGGGAAATGCCACCAGCAAGGAGGGTCTCCTCCCACATAGGGGGACATCTGGAGTGTGTCTGCATCATGGAGCTGGGAAAATGTAATTCTTTAAAGTACCTTGGGTCAGGCTCTAGACACTGTGTAATAAACTTGTTGAACAAGAAGGAGAAATGAAATAATGGGTGAAATGGTGCCAGAGAAAGCAAAGACCAGCCTTTCACAAGCATTGAACAGTTGAGGGGATCTCCTCTGCCACCCACGTGTCCAAGACATCATGTCTCCCTGCAATTTCAGTGCAACTGGTTCAAAGCACAGTTCCAGCAGTCCCAATAAATGCCCGGCACATCTGCAAAGCCAGGGATGGAGTTCCTCACACCGCCCACCATCTGAAGGCTGAATATCCTGAAGTGGGTCATTTCCTGGGGGGCAAACCCTGCTGACCTCTGGAAAGCATGAAGACAGCTTCCTGGAATGAGTAGGATGAGTCTCCTTAGAAGACTTACTCTTGCCTCATGTTGACTAGGGAGGGAGCCTGGCTAACAGCTCATTTCTGAGCTTTTCATTACAGCACTGCCTCTTTAGGTCGTGCATGGGTGTGTGCACATGTGTGTTTCAGAAACCACCAGGCAGGGTTGGGAAGAGCAGCTTCCAATGCACAGAGCACCAGGGCTCCTTTTCCAGTGCATCCCTCGGAGCTCACGGAGAAACCAAGAAGTGTTTTTTTTAAATCTCTTTCCCCTGCAGACCAGTCCCTGGAGGGATGGAGAAAAGAAAGATGGTTCTTGTGTCTTCCTTCAACCCTTCCCAGCTTCATCTCCTCATCCCAAGTGGTCCTTGGCATCCTCAGCCCTATCCCACCTTGTGCCATCTCCTCCTTGTGCCAACTCCTCCTCCTCCTTCATCCTTCTCTCCCTCTTCCCCATTCCTTGTTTTTCTCTTCAATTAGAGCCCAGCCTCTGAGCTTTCAGCTTCCAGTCACCAACAAATCACTACAGGGATGGTCTAAACTGCTTTTTTGTTTGTTTGTTTTTCAGGAGCTATCAGCTTGGACTAAGTTTGGGTGAATTTCCAAGAGGTCACCATTGACCTCAGCCACTCTGCCAAACAGCGTGGGCTTTTCAGCCTACGAGTACAGAGACTCCTCAAGCTTGTACAACTATGAACGTCAGAGGGAAGAAAAAAACACCAAGATTTTTGCTTACCTCACTTTTCAAGGAAAGCTGAACCCTGCTAGGCACCCAGCCATTTCAATTCCCAAGAAGTTTCATTCCCAAGAATTAAGATCTAGTGAAATTATAAGCAGGGTAGTTGGTTTATTGCTTGGGGTTTTTTTTGTAAAGGAGATATTGTCAGGGAACTGGTGAGTAAATAGAAGTATCGGCTCTTGCTCTGTGCAATAACGAACAGTAATAACTGTGTACCATATATGTGCTCTCATCTGCTATTTCTCTCTCAGAAACAAGCATTTAAAGTAATTTATTATGAAGATACATTCAGAAACTACGAATACGGAATTTATTATTATTATATATTATTCATATAATGACAACACCCCAAGTTTGCTCGGCACTGTGCAGAGAGAGAGGAAGATAAAGCCTCTGGCCCAAAGAGACTTCTAAATAAATGGAAATAAGGTTTGGATCTGTCTCTGTGTGTGTGTGTGTATATGTGTGTGTATAATTTTTAAGTATTACTGAAGAAACTGTGGGGGGAAAATTGAATTATACATCAGCTTATTCACCAACACGGGGAAAAAAAAATGGGCAAGTCTGCATGCTCTTGATAACATTTTAATAATTTACAAACTCAAATTTCACCCTGGGAGTGACTTTCATGAGAAGTAAGAAATCCTGTGACTGTAAACACAGCTGGAAATCACGGCAAGTCCTCTGCACAGCTAGAGGAAGAGGCAGAAGGAGATGAAGAAATCCAGACCCCTCCTTGGGGATCTTCTTGGGGAGGACAGCAGGGATGGGGCAAAGCACTGGCTGCCCAGAAGCCCACATTCACACCTCAGGCAAAGTCACGCCCATCCTTTTCTCCCCATCCCACCTCGGGACATGCAAGGAACAAGGTGTAGAGACTGTCAGCAAATGCTGCGCCATCTCCTTGCTACGCCACACAAGGATGAGCTGCACGTGCTGAGGCTGAAGGTTAGCTGCAAATAAGACAGCTGGTCAGCACAAGAAGAGCATCCCTTAACAGTCCTCGAAGTAAAATACTCAATTTAATCTTCGTGCCATCAAAACAGGCAAATTGCAAATACACTCGTGCTCCCTGCCTTCCTTCGGAGAGTTTTCCCATGGCACGAGCAACCAGTGCCATCAAATTGCTGCTGTGGGTGCCTGTACAAGCTGGATTTCCTGCACCCACAAGGTCTGGCTGTCCCACAACTGCTTGTGAAGGTTGCAGCTGGAGTGGATGGAGCGGCGGGGGTTGGCATGTCCATCCCCTGCTTGGTGCCTTGTCTCCTGCTGGCTGCAGCAGGCAGCCATTCAGGATGACGGAGATGTCCATGGGTTATCAATGGACGTCAACGGTGAGTCACAGTGTGTTTATAGTGCCCACCTCGCCCCATCCCAGATGTGCCTCACCTCCTTAGGTGTCCACCAACCTCACATTTGTCTATGTGGCCACAAAGCTTGGGGTTTGGGGAGACCACCACAACATCCCTCTCCAGATGGTCAGTGTCAAACCCAGAGCTCACAGGGTGGGCACAACCTGGTGTAAAAATGCCTTGAAATGTAGCGGCTGTAGCTTTCCCACAGTGCCCAGAGATCTGGTGGTGTCAGCAGGGAAAACCAGTGGCAAAGTGTCCAGTTCTGGGCTCCCTGGTACAACAAAGCCAGGGATCTCCTGGAGAGAGTCCAGAGGAGGCTATGAAGGTGATGAAGGGTCTGGAGCATCTCCCCTGCGAGGAAAGGCTGAGTGAGCTGGGACTCTTCAGCCTGGAGAAGACTAAGGGGTGACCTTATTAATGTTTATCAATATCTTAAAGATGGGATGCAGGGGGAAATGGCCAGCCCCTTTTCAGTGCTCTGTGGAGACAGGACAAGGGGCAATGGCTGCCAGTCAGAGCATAGGAAGTTCCACACCAACATGGGGAAGAACTTTTCCCCAGTGAGGGTGAGGGAGCCCAGGGACAGGCTGCCTAGGGGGGTGTGGAGTTTCCTTCTCTGGAGATATTCCAGCCCCGTCGACCTGTGCAATATGAGCTGGGAAGCTGCTTTGGCAGGGGGTTGGACCCGATGATCTCTGGAGGTCCCTTCCAACCCCTGTGATTCTGTGATTCTGTGAAAAGCATGAACACCACCCCTTCGCTCCCATCCCAGCCCCTGCCTGCAGTGCTGCAGCGCATGTGGGTGCCAGGGGACAGGTGACAAGAACACCAGCCTGCAAAAGCTCTCCTTGATTACTATTTGCTGCTTTTTCTCCTGCTTCTCAAGCTGCTTCTGTGTGAATTCTTGCGGCCACTGCGGCACCTCCATTTCTACTCACCAGGGAACTCAGAGTGGCTGTGGTTGTTGGAAGTGGTGTGAAAAAAGATGTTCCTCCTGTTTGGTCACCCTCACCGTCACTGCTTCTGGGTGGTTTCTACCCCTGGGATTAGATTGTTGCCCAGGGAAATTGGGGAGGGTTTCCCACTCACCTTGGAGGTGATGGCAGACAGCGGCATCTGAGGACCTGGGCTCTGTGTGGGGCCGTGGCAGCAGGGTTTGGAAATCCAGCTGGTGGGACAGCCAGGAGACAGGGATGCCAAAAGCTGAGTGCATGGGCACATGCTGTCTTGCTGGGCACCTGGAAGAGGGCAGCCAGATCGCCTGCGTCTGGGCACGGTACATCTCCGTTGCTCCCTGCTGAGGGCTGGCTGTTGAAACCCAACTGCTCATTGAAATAACACCACAACAACAGCGATCAAATAATGTCACCTCGATGACATTAACAACGTCCCTCTCAGAGCCGTGGTGGTTGCTGGTACGGATTTTTTTGTGCCTTGCAGAAAAGCTGTTGGCTGCATCCATGGGAGGTGGCCGTGGGAGACAGCCCGTGGGGCCCCCTGGTCAGCTCTGCTCCGCTCGGCTCGGGGACGTGCAGGATTTGGGCTCTGGAAGCCACTAGATGTCAGGGTTACTCCGTGGCAGCCGTGACACCCGCCAGATGTGGCACAGCTGGCTTGACCTGGGTGAGGCAGGTCCCCTGTGTCCTTCCAGCGTAGGTCAAGACCAAGTGAAGCACAAGACCTGAAAGGCACACCAGGAATTAGGGGGAAACAGAGAAGAAAGTGGGTTGAAGACTTTGTCCTCTCCCTTGCATGGTGACAGGCTGAGAGGGCTGAGCTTGCTCAGCCTGGAGAAGAGAAGGCTGCAGGAAGACCTCTGAGCTCCTTACAACCCCTGAAGGACCTACAAGAAAGCTGGGCAGGACTGTTTGTAAGGGCATGGTGCGATAGCACAAGGGACGATGGTTTAAACTAGAGCAGGACAGGTGCAGATGAGACCTGAGGAAGAAGTTCTTCACTCTGAGGGTGGTGAGACACTGGCCCAGGTTGCCCAGAGAGGTGGTGGAGGCCCCATCCCTGAAGGCATTCGAGGTCAGGCTTTGGAGCTCTGAGCAACCTATCCAGCTAAAGGTGTCCCTGCTCACTGCAGGGGTTGGACTAGATGGCCTTTGAAGGTTTCTTTCCACCTAACACATGCTATGACTGTATGACTGTTCACTATCTGCCTCTGTACTGACAGCCATGGTTTGGTTTGTCCAGTGAACTTCTGACCATCGATGTCGCAAGAACATCCATCCCAAATTGTCAAAAGCCTGACCCCCAGAGTCATGAGTCTCTCAAAAAGCAGTTGCTGGTGATCTCCCAGACAGGAATGTGCATTTATAGCCAGGGTGGGTTTGGTTGATGGACGTGTGTCAAGCCATCACCTGAATCCCTACCTCTGCATCGAGCGTGACTGTGAGCACCGTAACCCCTCAACCTCCAGCCCACCCATCCCACTCCTCAGCTGGAAGCACATTTTGATTCAGTATAATTTAGCCCTTAAAACCACCTTCATCTTTGTTTTAAAAAAAAAAAAAAAAAGCAACCCTCAGCACCAAAACCTACTGGTTTTGGGGAGAAAAAGCGAGAAAAAGTTCAGACTTTGCAAAAGTCAGAAAAAGTTCAGGTTTTACAGACCCCAATGTTTCCTTCAGATTAAAAGTCATGTCAAATACAGCATTCAGATGAAACTGCAAACATTTTCTCAAAAGTGCCAGTTGTTTTATGACATTTATTGTGATATTGTAAGCTGAGTTCATCTCATAAATAAGGATTATAAAAAACTCCTTTGAATGTATTGGAAACCAATGGAAGTTCTTTCCTTATAAACAGGAGGCTGCAGCAGTGGCAGCTTAAATCAATGAGGCTTCTTTTTTTTTTCCCTGTGGAAATATGTTCACCGGATTGGAGTTAAGCAGCAGATACAGGGATATCCGAGCTTTGGCAGGTCAGATGCTCAGCTAACTGTTGACCTTGCTTCTCCAAGTGTTTAGGACCCAGATACTTTAGAAAGTGGTGCAAACCCCTCAGCCTTTAGATATTTTCCTCTCCCACCTTAAGATTCATCCCAATCTCTGTGTCACGATCCACAACCTGGACAAGACTTAGTTTGGCAGAGATTAAACCCCCTTGCTCATTAAACCTAGGCTGGCTCTGGGTGGCTAGGGGTGGCTGGGCTTAACCCCTGAGTGACATCCAATTATTAGATGTTCTATCGTGATCAGTTCTTCCCAGTTCTCAGAGAACAGAATTAAGACTCGAAACAGAGTCAAGGTTAAAGTTACTTTATTTGGCCCAAAACAAACGTGCAGGGGAAGGGGGGAAGAAAGAGAACAGGGTGGAAAAGAGAGAGAGAGAGAGAGAGAGAGACATAAGAGAGGGAGATGGGAGGGAGATTGCGATATCTACCACCACGAGGCTATGGTGTTCCATCCAATGGCAGGGTATTCTTCAGTGTCTCCGATGGGGGGGGAGAACGTTCCCTCTTTTGTCTCTCGATGTGTTCATTCTCTGTTGCTTCCTTGTTTTTTCTATGGAGGAATGCTCCCTTTTTGTAGTCATCCTTGGCATAGCCACAACCTTCCACCTGGCTAGTGTGAATGCTTCAGGGTGGATGACGGAATGTCCGATGTGTGAATGGCTCCTGATGTCTCTCCTGATGGTCGAATGCTCTCCTGCTGTGTGAATGGCTCCTGATGTCTCTCCTGATATCTTTTGGGTGGAATGTGGAAGGAATGCTCTCCTGAATTCTTCAGGGTGGCTCCTTGAATAGTCATTAGGTCCTTGGCACAAGCCAAGGAGGTTTGGTTAGGTAAGAGGTAAAAGGGGGGTACTGTTCTGTTGGCAATTGTTAAGGCATATTTCCAGTAACTTACACTCTGCTAGAGAGTAATAGACTTGAGATATGTGTCTTCATATCATTCCCAAAACCTTTTCAGTAATAGAGGTAATAACCATGGGCTTCTGCCTACCCCTTTAATACCTGAGCTTTTTTAATCTTGCAGTGTTCTTGGGCTGAATGACTTTCTGTGGTGAGAAGTCCCACCAACTAATTACGCTGTATATGAAAATTTATTTTCCTTTATCAGTGTGAATTTTCTACCTTTATAGGAAAGCGGGTTCTTTATTAGGAAAAAAATAACTCTGGGGCTTTTTGTAGTTAGAGCTTCTAAGATCACCTTCTCAGAGAAGGAATCAACAATTAAAGTTGTCTCTGAGTTACATCACTACTTAGTCATGATAGATATGCAATTTCATAGTTTTCATTATAGAAAATAGGCACCAAAGTGCATCAATAAACTATATAATGTGAAGGAATACTGATAAAAGCATGCTATTAGATTCATTAGTGCTAATCAGAAGGAAAGCATCTATGGTTGCTCATTGATAATATCCAGTTAAAAAAGCCCTTTCTTAGGGTGAATGATTTTCAGTGTTATGGGATTGCTGAAGAGAGAGTCTAAAAGCAAATGTCAAACCTGCCTCATTCATTGAGCATTGTCACTAAAGAAGGGGAAAAACCCTGAGATGACATCAGACAATTAACATTTTTATTACAGAAGAGGGCAAAGGAGAGAACATAATGACAGCAGATGAGATGGTGGAAGGATGAGGGAAGACAGTGAGGTCTGGGTGAGCATTTCAGCTCGTGGGTATGTGATGGGCACTGCTGTATATTACAGTGTCACCTGGTGCGCCTCATGGGGGAAAAGATGTGGGTCTCAGGGAGGCAGCCAGAGATGGAGGTCAGCCTGGGACCTTCAGGACTGTCCTTCCAAGAGCTGTGGATGGGATGAGAAGGTTCCTTTGGATAGGATCTAATTCAACAAAATCATGGTCGTTTTAGACTTGCTTACCACTAATGAATTGGTTGTAGAAAATAACTGAGGGGACTAACCATGAGAAAGTAATCTGAAAAGTGGAGGGCAGGAAAGTAAAGGTAGATCTCTCTCAAATTCACAAGGGCAAACTTGGGGAAATCCAGGAAGCTTGTTAATAACTTGGTGGAGAAAGTGGGGGCCTGAAAGTTGGGAGGCAGACTGGAAGTGGTCTGACACGTAACAGGTAAAATATGCCTTCAAAAAATTCCAGCTATGACAGGATGACTAACCAGCTCTAAAAATATATTAGCAGTAGGTTGAGAACCTGCAGAAAGGATAGAAAAAAAGACTGATCATCAAAGAGAGATGTGACACAGAGGTCAGGAAACGTGGAGAGAAAATGAAAATTGAGAAATTCAAACTTAACTGGAACTTGCAAAATATATTAAAACCTCTGACAAAAGGCTGTCCCTAGAGCCTTGGTTCTTCCTTGTTCTTTCCTTGTGTAGCTAGAGATTGTAGCTAATCTAGGTAGGACCAAGATGAAAATGAATGTGTTTCCAGGGATTATGTTGAAGGCTGAAATGAAGGCAGAGCAGAGTTGCAAGGAACAGAAACGAGGTGGGTGCAGAATGAAAACCTCTGTGCACTCAGACTGGTGGGACTGAGACAGCAGGAACAGTTCCCATTTTGAATCCTGGGATCTTTCCTGTGGGTTTGTGGGTCTCCTAGCAAGGGCTGGATGTCTGGCTGGTGGGGGGTATCATCTAGCCAAAAAGCAAAGTCACTTGTCCCACCCCACCAACTTCAGGCACGATGCTGTGCGTGCAGTCGTGTGCAGGACTGCAGAACAGGCCTGGAGGTGAAAACTGAAGATTTTGAAGAAACGTGAAAGATCAGGGAAAACCAGAACATGAGTCTGCTCAAGCTAGAAGGCCTTCCAAGCAGATGGAAGCAAGATGGGCACTGGTAAAACCACATGGTGGCTACTGTTGGTGGCAGAGACCCCTACAAGACCCAAGTCTAGGTACTATGGCAGCAATGATCATCCGCTGCTCCTGCTCAAGGCATGCTCTCATGCCCACCACATTTAATGACAGCCCATGGTATCTGGCAGTGACCAGTGAAGCCTGGCACTTTCAGCAGATAATGGCCTTGGATATTTCTACACAATGCACAAAGGAACCATAAGGCAGGTCCAGAGCATCACCTCTCCTAAGAGCACAGGTCTGAATGAAGTAAGAGCTGCCCCCGAAAATTAAAGTGAGGCTTCATTTGTAGCACCTCAAAAGGACATAAAAGGTCTCTTCCTTCAGGTTCAGCTCTGCCACAGCCCCTGTCAGGGACATGGGGGTCTCATACAAGGCTCAGCTCTGCCATCTTGCTTGGCTGCCCTTCGGCATGTCGCTCTGCTTCCCCGCTGCGTAGAGCACAGACTGGCATCACCTTGCTCCGCATGTCAGCTGGCATCATGGTGATTTGATCTCGAAGCCTGTTGGCCTAATCATGATGAGGAGGACAGATGTTGGCAGAGACGACACACCCCTGATCAAAAAGCATACAGAATTTAGCCAGACTGCAGGATTTTTTCCTGTGGTATAGACAAATATTGACTGGGGCCGGTTCCAGCAGCCTCCTTTCTTA